>PVIA01007324.1:0-84935 GCA_004024845.1 Tonatia bakeri | reverse complement strand
CTCTACCTTTCCTGCAAGTTTGAAACCACAGGTAACATGGAGAGCACTACTTCTGCCTTCTGAGAGGTGCAAGCTGAATACTCCCCCATTCTGACCACCTACAGGGAATGAGTGAATGGAGATACAATGGTTTGGCAGCTGAGATTCTGAAATGGCTTTCATAGGGACTCTCTTGGGTCTCTTGTCTTGCCTTCCCAGCGTGCACTGTATCTTCCAGCAACAGCAGGCCAGTGTTCCTTTGGGAATTGCCTCTTTCTGTCTACATGGTTTAGATTGGGTGGCCCCACCCACCAGCCAGACCTTGGCCCATCCACATACTCCACCCTATGGCACTGAGATTGTTTCAGGGAAGAACAGGCAACCCAAGCCAGGCCAAAGAGAATGTACGTGGGCCCAGACTTTGATGTAACTGCTGGGAAACAGGTGCCTATTTTCCATTGGAGCTGCTAAGATATAAGCTTGGAAGAGGGGTTGCCATCTTTTCTACTCCTTCAAGAAAGCTTGCCTGAGAAAGAAGCCAATGCAAAGGAAAGCACATCCTGAACTCAGAGAAAGTCAAATAACTGATAACAATATTAGTGCACCTAGATCTCACCATGCCTGAAGTCCAGATCCATGTTCTTGTCTCTTTATTATATTGGTCAGTAATTTTTCTTTTGGCTTTGATCAATTCAACCTGCATTTTTTTCATGTGTAACCTAAAAAAAGTCTTGAATGATATATATTTTAGTCAGAAAATAAGTTGCTATTAATGTGTATTAAGTAGATATTGTGGGTATAAGGAAAAGCAATATATATCATAGCCCTATACATTTCTTGAGTAATGCATACTACTGGTGTTTTAAGATGACTTCAGGTAGGGACATTTTATGATTTTGGGTGGACAGAGCAATTCAGTGCACTACACAGACACCCACCCCGGTCTCCATCTTTTCTACACACCGCCCCCCGTCACAGGTTCATCTCACCAGGCCTTTGGTCCCCACTCAGGGTCTCTTGCCCTGCCCCAGCCAGTCCTCAGGCTCAGAGAATGTAAGAATTTTCCCCAGACCACAGAACTGATAACTTTCTCACACACAAGATCTGGGAGACAACCTTAATTCTCTTTCCTCTCCCCCTTCTCCCAATTCATCTTGAAACCTCCTGTCTCCATTTCCATTTGATCTCAGTTCAGGCCACTCTTACCTCATGATGACCTCCTGCTCGGACCACTGTGACACCCTCCCTCCTTTCAACTCTGCTTCCCTTAAAGTAGATTATCCCACAGAATAAACTCCTAAAAATGCAATCACTCCTCCCTTGTTAAGTCTTCCTTGGCTTCCTAAGTAACCTAGAATAAATTCTAAATTCCCTCACTTGCCATAACACCCCTGATGATCTGACCTGCTTCCTCTCCACTCTCACATCCTGTCTCCCCAAACCACCACCTCGCTCTCCAGACTCCAACTGCCTTGGTTTCCCCCCTTTTATTTTTTCAGACATCCCAACCCATTTCTTGCCTCTGGGCCTTTGCATGTGCTATGATGTTCTCATTCTCACTTGGCTGGTTTCTTCTTTCCCTTTGAGGCACAACATAAATGTCACTTCCTCAGAAAAGTGGTGACCCTCACCACCACCGTGATGAAGGTCATCTTATTCCCATAACCTGGTGTTTTCACAGGGTAAAGTCATCTTGTTTATAACCAGAATAGACGCTCCACGAGAGCTGAGACTTGGTCAGTTTTATATATTCTCAACATCTAGGAGGGTGCCAGGCTCATGGAAGACAGTCAACAAATATTCGTTGGATGAATAGATGGATGGAAAGTGAAGATGGTAGGATTCCAACTCAGGTCTGTCCAGACTTCGGAAAAATAAATATGACCTGTGAGAATATTCCCAAATATACAGCCAGCAATATTCTCTTCTTGGTGGGGTTACATGGGAAAGATCACCCACACGCTCTGCTCCGTAAAATGGAACTACCGGAGTGGATTGTGAAGCTGAAGCAGAAAGTCGGTTCGGTGCACCACCCCTGACACATCAGAGAGAAAACAAACCCTATGACATACGCAGGCACCCGGTATCACAACTTACTACGTGCAGACTTGGGGAACCTTCGGCCTGTTGCCATCCTGAACAAACTTTGACTGAAATACAAACAAAATGAACTTTCTAACCTTTATTTTTTAATAAAAAAAAATTGAGGAAAGATGATGAATGTTAAGGCAACCACAGCAGAAGATATATTACCTTGTATTGTTCTCTGTGCAGAGCTATAGCTATTTCAGAAAAAGATACTTGGTTACAAGGTAAATTTCATTTGTTTTGGATAGAGAACAGTGTGACACTTTTGACAAAGCACTGTAAAATATGCCACACTTTTCAAACAAAGTGAGATATAATAAAAATGAAATACAAGGTTGCAGGGGAAAGCTATGATTAGCAAAGAGCAAGGTTCTTCGGGGGCTGCTCTTACCACTTAGGAAAACAAACCTCCATATGCCATGTGCAAATGTGAGTTCAGTAATGACAAGTGCAATGAAATAATGATTCTCTGGCTTGTTTCGCATCTGCCCCGCCAGACTACATGGTGGAGGAAGGCAGGGGCTGCATCCGTCCGCAGCACCAGTGCCTGGGGCAGGTGCGGTCAGGGCTCAGATATTTGCCGAATGAATGGAATAATCGTGTATCATGTACACTTCTCTGGTTCTTCCAAGAGGAAAATAATGTTCTGTAAAATAGATACCTTTCAAAATCTTACAAATTCATTTTACTGGATCAAAGACCTCGCTACCGACGGACAAAATGTCCCTGGGGCCAGGTGGGAAGAGCCGAATGCCACGTCTCTGGCTGAGCGGCGCCCGACCATGACAGCGACCAAGTGCCTCATCAGGGCACAGGCCTGGGTAATTCCTAGAAGGCCACGGCCTGGGAACCTGAAGCCAAGGATGGGGGTTAGGAGAAGAGGCCGGGCCAGACCCTCAGTGCTCACAGGAACCTGTGTGCCTGTCACGGCAGGACAAGTTGATGATATCCTGGTTGCATCCTGCCCTGAAATCTGGGTCTTAAAGGAGTCACCCCTCTGGCATGAAGCTCATATCAGAGACTCAAAGCCCCCTCCAGACTGTGACAGTCAGTGCCAAACACTGCCTCCCACAGAGCCTCCCAGGCCCTTCCTGTGACGAGGGCCCAGGGTGCACGGCCAGTGCTATGCAGGGACACCCAGTCTAGGAGTGGACAGCTGCTCACCCCAACCCTGCAGCACAGCAGTTAGAAGAAGGAGTCTGGCACCCGGCAGCCTGAGTTCAATTCCCAAAACTGCTGTTTACTAACCGTTATGACCTTGAGCACGGCTTCAGTTTCCTCATCTGCAAAGCAGGAATAAATAGTAGCGCCTCCATCATGATTATGTTATGAAGACACTACACCTAGCTTCCAAGGAGCATGGAATAAGTGTTCGCAGACCCATCATCACCATCCCCGACCCCTGCCCCAGCAGTTCCAGGTTCTTCCTCTTCCTCCCTCACGCAGCCAGACCTCGCACTTCCTCGCTTCCTTCCCAGCTCCGCGAGAACTGCAGAGGCCGGAGCGCATCACGCCTCCAACGTAAATCAAAGGCGCATGATCTGCTCTCGGGGACTCATCCCCATAAATCAGCACAGATCCGCAAACAGAGACAGACTCAGATTCCTAATGTGTCCTCTGGTCTCCTTCTGCCTGGTGAAGGACGACTTCTCCAAGCAGACTTTGGAGCAGGAGAGAAATTTTCTAGATGAGCCCTGTCCAGCCCCCTACATTTACAGGTAGGAAAACAGGCCCAGAGAGGAAATGAGATTTGCCCTGCTAAGAACTGAAAATTGCCAGTCACAGGTAGACACAGACTAGCTCCCAGAAACCCTAGCTCCCTTCACAGTGAGGTTTCTGTTCGGCAGCAGGACAGGGGCCAGAGTGTGGGAGCCCTCAGTCCCAGGTGCAGGCAGTGAAGACATGCACTGTCCAGACAGAATTTAAGACGATCATTTCCCAAGTGACCAGCAATCAGTCTGCTTTTCATTATCACCAGGAGCCTGAAGTTCTAAACAATGCCAGCAATAAAATACTCCCCACAGCAAAAGAAAATTCTTTGTTTGGTCTAAGTTCTAAACACTTGCTGAGGTTACTGTTTAAATCTGATAATATATAAGTAAGTTTGAAATGGGAGGCTCAGCTCCACACCCTGACTCAAGAGTGAGTTTGAAACCATTTGCACGCACTTCAGGAACAGCCCCCATCTCCGAGCCATTGTGCTGTGTGTCTCTGTGTTTAAACAGCCATCACACTGTGGATTCCTTTCTGTATTTCCAATCTACAGGATTTGAAATACACAATGACAGAGCAGTGATGATAAAGAAAGAAACTGGAGAGAATTCAGTTTTGTCATTCTGTGTGACCACCTGAAGTTTGTATTTGGGTTTTTATTTTATTCTAAAATTTAAAACAGTGAAAGATGCAAAGTGTCATATTTTTGTTTGTTAAGTGAAAAGTTTATCTCAGAGGTGAAATTTTCTTTTTTAATCTTCACCTGATGACATTTTTCATTGCTTTTAGAGAAAGAGAAAGAGAGAGAAACTTTGATCAGTTGCCTCATGTACACACCTAGATGGGGGATGGAACCTGCAACCTAGGTATGTGCCCTGACCAGGAATCAAACCAGCAAACCCTTGGTTACAGGATGACATTCCAACCAATTGAGCCACACCAGCCAGGACTACAGGTGAAATATTTTACTGAGTTTGAATACTATCATTAACAATAAAATTCTGGACTTCCGGCCAAGATGGAGGCATAAGTAGACACACTGTGCCTCCTCACACAACAAAAAGAAGGACAATAACAAATTTAAAAACAAAAAACAACCAGAACTGACAGCAAGTCGAACTGCACGGAAGTCCAACAACCAAGGAAGTAAAGAAGAAATATTCATCCAGACCAGTAGGAGGGGCAGAGACGGACAGCGGGGCAGAGAGGAGTCTCAGCAAAGTGGCGGCTGGTGGACCCAGCGAGGTGGCAGACTGTGGACTGGGTGTCCCACATTCACATGCAGATAAACTGGGAGGAACAACTGGGGAGCAAGACAGACCACACAACCCAGGGCTCCGGTGCAGGGAAATAAAGACTCAAAGCCTCTGGCTGAAAATACATGTGGAAATGAGGCAGCAGGAGAAACTCCCAGACTCACAGGAGAGTCTACTGGAGAGACCCACAGGGTCCTAGAATGTACACAAGCCCACCCACCTGGGAATCAGCACCAGAAGGGCCCGGTTTGCTTTTGGGAAGTGGGGGAAGTGACTGAAAGCCGGCTGAGAGCCAAGCAAGCAGCATTGTTCCCTCTCGGACCCCTGCCCCACATACAGTGTCACAACCCAACAACACAGGTTGCCCTGCCCTGGTGAACACCTAAGGCTCCACCCCTCACTATGTAACAGGTGCACCAAGACAAAAAAAAAAAAAATGGCCCAAATGAAAGAACAGATCAAAGCTCCAGAAAAAAATACAACTAAGTAACAAAGAGATAGTCAACCTATCAGATGCACAGTTCAAAACACTGGCAATCAGGATGCTTGCAGAAATGGTTGAGTATGGTCACAAAATAGAGAAAAAAGTGAAGGATATGCTAAGTGAAATAAAGGAAAATGTACAGGGAACCAACAGTGATGAGAAGGAAACCAGGACTCAGATCAATGGTTTGGAGCAGAAGGAAGAAGTAAACACTCAACAAGAACAGAATGAAGAAACAAGAATTCAGAAAAATGAGGAGAGGCCTAGGAACCTCCAAGACATCTTTAAATGTCTCAATATCCAAATCATAGGGATGACAGAAGGAGAAGAGGAAGACCAAGAAATTGAAGACTTATTTGAACAAATAATGAAGGAGAACTGCCCCCATCTGGCTAAGGAAATAGATTTCCAGGAAGTCCAGGAAGCTCAGACAGTCCTAAAGGACTTGGACCCAAGGAGGAACATACCAAGGCACATCATAATTGCATTACCCAAGAGTAAGGATAAGGAGAGAATCTTAAAAGCAGCAAAAGGAAAGGAGACAGTTACCTACAAAGAATGTCCATAAAACTGTCAGCTGATTTCTCAAAAGAGACCTTACAAACAAGAAGGGGCTGGAAAGAAGTATTCCAAGACATGAAAGGCAAGGACCTACACCCAAGATTACTCTATCCAGCAAAGCTTTCATTTAGAATGGAAGGGCAGATAAAGTGCTTCCCAGATAAGGTCAAGTTAAAGGGGTTCATCATCACCAAGCCCTTATTATATGAAATATTAAAGGGACTTATCTAAGAAAAAGATAAAAAATATGAACAGTAAAATGACAACAAACTCACAGTTATTAACAAACACACCTAAAACAAAAACAAAAATGAACTAAGCAAACAACTAGAACAGGAACAGAACCACAGAAATGGAGATCACATAGAGAGTTATGAACAGAGGAGTGGGAGGGGGAGAGAGGGGGAAAAGTTTCAGAGAATAAGTAGCATAGATGATAGGTAGAAAATAGACAGGGGGAGGGCAAGAATTGTATGGGAAATGTAGAAGCCAAAGAACTTATATGTATGGCCCATGGACATGAACTAAAGGGGGGCGAATACGGGTGGGAGGGGGTAAGCAGGGCAGAGGGGAATAAAGGGGGTAAGAAATGGGACAACTATAATAGCATAATCAATGATATATATTTTTAAAAAACAATAAAATTCTTCTGTTTTGTCAATTGTTTTAATACTAAAGATTGAATAAAAGTAAGGATTATTTACGATCACTACATAATTATTACTGAAAATACACATTTTTGTGTTACATGGTGAGTGTTGGGGAAATCCTTCTTACCCACACCTGGTATTCCATCCATCTGGGGCAGCCTTCCCCTTTTATAAAACCCCAGGCCTTCCTTCACCCCTTTCCCCATGCCATTCCTTACCTCCAGCAGGCATGGCTCACCTAAGTGACAGTTTGAGGGTAGGGTACATAAAGCTCTAAGCTTTTCTCTCTTCCTCGTTGAGAGCCCAGTGACCTGCAGAGAGTTTGCCTCCACCCTTTTGCAGAAGCAGGTTCCAAGATGTAGGTTTGTGCTGGCCAGGATGGGGTAGCCTTTCTAATTCTGCACACGCCCAAGCCACCTCCTCCAATGTCAGCTTTCCAGCAATAGAGGTGACGTTTTGGTCTCCCATCTGATTTACTCCTTTGTCTTATTTCTTAACTGATATCGAACTCAAGCAGGGAAGAGGGTTGCTACTTACTGGACCCCCTACCCTCTGACAATCATGATGATGATAGTGATACCAATAATAGCAATGTTTTTAAAGCTACCATGTTTCAAATATTTGCTGTGTCAGGCACTACGATGAATTTAAATCCATTTTCTCACTGAATCTTCCTGGCACGTCTATGAGGACGGTTCTATTGTGATCTCTACATCATGGATGAAAAAGCTGAGGTTTCCTGACAGACAAGCCCTGCATGACATAACTAACTAGCAAACGACAGCAGAGGCCTTGAACCTGGGTCGATGATTCAGGGCCCAAACACTTAACCACTAGGCTACTTCACTTAACGGAGGGAGAAAATCCAGTCATGGGCCCTACTTACCAGGTTTAAATTCAGGACTAACACACTCTCCCCAGGAATACTTGGCTGCCGCCAGCGATTGAGGACGGCAGAATGGTTCAAGTCCCCTCACCTCTGCTCTGCTGCTTGGCTGGCTCTCACCTCTGCCCGAGTGAGACATCTCAGGATGGAATCTGGAGGCGGGCTCCACGCTGTGAACACGGAGGGCAGCAGCCTGGCCGTGCCCGGCACATGGCCCCATCTTTGCCAGTCATCTCATCCTGAGGTCTCACCTTCCAACTTGGCGGAGGCCTTCCCTGGCCCTGGGCTGCCAGCTACAGTATCCCAGGCTGGCACAGCCAGGAACGCATGCATTGCTACAAGGTGACGGCCTCAGCTTGCCAGGCCTTCCTGGCAGGACGAGCCACCCCTTCTGTGCTGTAGCTCCAGAGGCCCTGGAACGTCCTGATCCAGACAAGCCCTGCCCGAAACATACCTCTCCTCCCACCCCCAGCCGGACTCTTACAGGGTCAGGACTGCCACCACTGTAAATGCAGCCCTCTGGCTTAAAGCACCGTCCTCAATTAAAAAGTAAAATGTTCAATGAGAAGTAACACATTTGGCCTCAGTTTCTTCATGCACAGGGCAGGCACACAGAGCAATTGCCCCTAAAAGTTGATGCAAGAATTAAGAGAGATAAGACAGGTAGCAGACTTTACCAGAGTGCCTGGTGCAAAATCCATGCTCAATAAGTATTTTCAGTTGCCACATCAATGCTGGCATCACCAATATTGAACATGTTCATATATATAATTTCTTTGTTCAAAGCCTTAGGAGTAGAACCTAGGACTCGCCCCAAGAGGCAGCCAACATACCTGGGAATTGGGAAACTTGAATTCTGACCCTGACTTGATTATTGACTCACTGTGTTCTGAAATGTCTCTGATATTCTATGGGCCTTTTTAACTGTCTTCATCATCATTATAAAAATACCTTTTATTTCTAAAGCATATTTTGGTCCACAGATCTCTCTGGTACTCTCTGTCTCATTTAAGTTTCCCAATAAACCTCGAGTGAGGCAGGGGCAAATGCAGACTTGAAGGCTCCAAGTATGTAAGTGACCTCCCCAAGGTCACAGAGCTAGCTAGTAGCAGAACCATTATGACTTCCAGAAGCCATCGCCCAGTCTCTGATCCGATGGTGGTTTGCCAGCATTCGAGTTAAGAATGCCAGACCTGGAAGAGCTGTCTGAAGTCACCCAGTTTGGTGACGGCAACTCCCCAGCCCACAGGATCTGTTCCCCACCCCACGCCCTTGGCAGGTGTCTCTCATCGACTGTGATGAGTCCATAAATACTTCTCACGTAAATCCTGCTCCAAGAAGTCCTTAACTCTCCATCGAAATTCACATGAGGCAAGCACACTGTTTTCTTCCACTTAGACCAGAAGTTGGCAAACTATAACCAGCTTATGAGTTCCTAGCTCCTCGTCCACACTTCTTAAACTTGAACATGTCTACAAATCACATTGGCATCTTACTAAAATGTAGGTTCTTATTCAGTAGGTTGAGTTTGGGGCCCAAGATGCCACATTTCTACCAAGCTCCCAGGTGTTGCAACTGCTGTTGGCCCAGGGACCACCCCTGGGGAGCAAACTCCCAGGTGTTGGGATGGAGATGCCCCACCCCTCCGTGTGTGAGCCTCAGACTGCAGCGGCTCACCTCCTGAGAACGTGAATCCTGACCCGAGCCTGCGGTCCGTGCCTCCCGTGTGCTGGGTCCCCTCGAACACTCATGTTAGAGGAGAGCGGGAGAGAACATGCAATGGGACGTTCTCCTCCCTGTTATAGCAGTAACCACACACACACACACACTCAGCTCCTCAGAGGGCTCTAGGGACATTGTGGTGCAGCGGATAACACACTAACCTGAGACTCCAGGGACCGAAGTTCAAGCCTAGCCTGCACCTTTCCCTCTGTGTGATTTTGGTCAACTCCAGGCTGTCTGCAACCTCCTTAGAAGACCCTACTGAGAAGCGAGCACAGTCCAACAGCCTCTCACAAAAGCCCCCGTGCCACCTGGCCCTGAGGTTGGCTCTCTTCCCCGGGGGGTTTGGGGACACAAAGCTGGAAAGCATGGCTGGATTCCTACCATGTTTGCAGTGCAAAGTGACAGAAGAGCAGTAAAACTCCCAGAATGTCAGTACGGAGGGACCTCTGCACCCAGCCCATCCAGCCTTTGCAGCGAGCATCATGCTCCTCTCTGTTTGCTTATTCATCTTGTTTAAAATGCAGAAACCCAGATGCCTTTGCCCTGGAGCCTCAAGCAACACTTGGCAATTAAAAGATACTTAGAAACTGCAACAAATCTTACAAATCATGGAAGCATTTTAACAACACCGAAGTAAAGCCCTCTTCAGGAGAAAAGTGAAAGGGCTTTTTCCCCTTTCAAATGGAAAGCAGCCTCGCCCCAAGGCACCGCACTTCCAGCAGGAAGGGAGACCCGCTGGTGCTGTGTAAGAGACTGGAGTCAGGGCACCTGGGCTCCCAAGCCCTCGGGTGAGTCACTGTCTGACGCGATCCTCAATTTGCTCATCCACCAAATGGGGATGACAATAATAATAGCAAACATGAAATGAGCACTTAATGTACGCCAGGCCCCAGGGCTTGTATTGTGTTCTGTAAAAGCCCAGAGCTACATGTACTGTTTTGTATAATTTACACATGAGAAACCAAACTTTGCAGAGGTTTAATACCATGGCGAGGCCCTATGACAAGCTGGGACTCTTGACTCCACACTTGTGCCCTGTCCCCCAGCCTAGACCACCCTTCCTTGCCCTGTGTCCCTCACAGAACTTCTGTGAGATTAGGAGACAGAGGGGAAACCGCTGCATGTTCCTGAGTCGCAGACATAGTGCTGGGGTCGTTAAGCTAAACCAGAGAGTGCCAAGTGGGTAAATTTCAGGCGCCAGAGCCCGCAGGACTTGGCAGGGAGGACTTGGGGTTCTTCTCAGAACGTCCTGGATGTAAACAGTTCGGCATCCCACACCTCTGTGAGCAGATTGTGATACCCGCCTCTTCTCTTTCAGAGACCCCACTACCCACTCAGACGAGACGTTCTCCGCATGTCTACTTGGCCCCCCACACTTCAGAACCGCTCGGGGCCGTGGGCTCACTCCGCATATCTACCTTTGGGCTCGGCTCTTCTCACAGGTGGGCACTACGAAGTGAAAGGGAGGGAGGCGTGGCGTTTCCCTTGTAAAAGAAGCTGCTTTTAATCCAACTCCCCTGTCACCATTCTGTCATTACAGCGTTGTACTTGGGCAGCCCCTTGCCATGGTCACACAGTCTTCTGATTAAATTCTGCCAGCCAGCCAGCTCCAGGTTCAGAAGGGGAATAGATAAGTGAACTGCTGGGCTAAGACTGTGAGGAGACACAAGCCTGGGGTGCAGGGAGGGTTCCCTGAAGGCTAAGACACTCAGGATCCTATTAAGGGAAGTATAGAGGCCTAAGTAGAGGAGGTGAGAGGAAGGGCTCTATCCTAGTTGGACTTCATTTAAGAAATAAACACTGAGAAAAGTAGAATGTGCCTAGGAGTTGGCAGGAGAGCCGATGATTCAGTGTGGGACATGGGGTCAGTCCCTTCTCTTCTCTGAGACTCAGTTTTCTAAGCTGGCAAACAGTGTAATCCCACTAACTTTCAGTTGTTAAGCACCTACTGTGTGCCAGGCGCGGTGCCCAGAACTTTAATAGTTACTATGTCACACATAGATAAGGTGAAGGAACTGCATATGTTGAGCCCAAGGAGAGGCAGCTTGAGAAGGAAAAGTAAACTGAATTTGAATACAGTCATACCTCCGTCCTCATTGGCTTCAGGACCCCTCACACCTGGCACTCGTGCGCATTTTGAGAAGAAAAATTGTTTCAGCACTCGGCACTTGCTCGTTACTCGTCACTCGTGCTGGAGCTTGCATGAGTCACAACGCCACCCTGCCAGAGGAAACGCTTCATCACTCGCTGCTTGCTTGCCCCTCGCCGGAACGAATTAACGATGAGTACCGAGGCACCACTGCCTGTGGTATAACGTGAAAGAAACACTACGTATTCTGTTTTCCTCTAGGTTTGAGTTAAAAGAGTGTTTCACATCCGACTTCAGAGTGGGCGCTGGATATGCCAGTGCCTCCCTCTTGGATACTGAAGGTGAACTAAGCCTCTCGGCCTCAGTCCACAGACCTGCAGGAGGGGGGTCACACCCCCTACCTCATACATTATGGGGGTGGGGGTTGAGTAACAGAGGTAAAAGGTATTCAATATATAATACACTCGAAGAGCTCAAGGAATTCGTATTCCTTCTTTACCCACAGGGAATTAGAAGGTAAAGGACAATCTCTCTGTGCCTTGGCCTTGACCAAGGAGAGACCTGACAGCTCAGGGACTTTATCCCATCCCGTGAGTGCGACTTAAATCCTGGCCACCGTCATTGCACGTCCATGTGCATCTGAGCAGAGGAACACTCGGGACGCACTCCCAACTTCATCCTCAGGACTCTGCAACCCAGGAGGACGAGAAGAAAATCCATTCAATTCATCAAAATAAAAGATAGAGCCTTCTTACCCCTGTGCCCTGAAAGCTCTTGAATTGGAGTCAGTTCCCTGAGGCCAGGGGTCACATGCATCTAGTTTACCCCGGGAACCCCGGGCATAGCACGTGGAGCGCTGGAGGGGTGCCGGGGTCCGCGCCTTGCTGGCTGACCCCGTGCAGGGTGCCACGTCTTCGTCTCTCGCATTGCCTTTTATTTGGCTGTGCTTTCTCCCCACCCTCTCCCCCGAGAGCACAAGTTTCTCCAGAGTAGGGGGTGACACACGCATCCAATTCCCTTTATTTTAAACATGCTAAAGCTCCCAATTGTGTACATTTAGCCTGGGTCTCACCCATGAACTCTAGGTTAGAGTATCCAACTGCCTGCTTGATACTTTCATCTAAGTGATTAATCAAAAAAAAAAAAAAAAAAGTAAAGGACCTCGACTATGTCCCCAAAAGAACTCTCAATCCACCCTCCAATGACTAATGAATAAAAAACA
Organism: Tonatia bakeri; assembly: GCA_004024845.1. Classification (NCBI taxonomy): domain Eukaryota; kingdom Metazoa; phylum Chordata; class Mammalia; order Chiroptera; family Phyllostomidae; genus Tonatia; species Tonatia bakeri. Next base: position 72,282 of record PVIA01007324.1, on the reverse strand, counting down.
GCCTTTCCTCTAATTTTCCTCTTCTGGGATAATGACACCACCACCATCCAGTGGTCTAGGTTAAAACCCTAGGAGTCATCCTTGATTCCTCATTGTCAGTCCAAGTTCAGTATCAGCAAGTCCTGCCAGCTCTTCCAAAATATAGCCCAAGCCTGGCCATTCCTCAGCAGTTCCCCAAAGCACCTTAGATTACACCACCATCGTCTTGCTCCCTGACTCCCAGAACAGCCACCAAACAACATCCCAACTTCCTCCCACTCTCCCCAATGGTCCACTCGTCATACAACAGCCAAACAACCTTGGTAAACACATCGCATCGGTCTCCTGCTGAACGCCCTCTCCCTCCTTCAACATGCAGCATTTAGGGAGTTCTGTTCAAACTGTTGGAGCGTCGCAAGCAAGCTGAATAAACATGGCTGTCCTTGGGCGCTTGCACCCCACTTAGGGAAGCAAACAGTAAATTAATTAAGCTGGGGAGGGGTTGAAGCAGTGCTGGGGGTGCAATTTCTTTATGGGCAGTTAGAAAGGTCCCAAGGAGAAGGTAGCTTCCAGCAAAGAATCAGGCAAGTGAGGGAATGAGCCACATGGATTTGTGGAGACGGTTCCCCAGGCTGAGGTCAGGGGGGCAAAGGCCTACAAGCAGGAGCCTGCCTGGCATGTTCGAGAAACAGCAAGGAGAAGCCAGTGTGGCTGCAGCAGAGTGAGCTCAGGAAGAAATGAGAGTCACATAGAATCATGTAGGCCACTGTGAGGACTTTGGCCTTCACCCTGAGAGAGACGGGGAGGCCTGGGAGGGCGCTGATTAAGAGTGACAGGATCTCAGTTCCACTGTGGAAAGAACGCTCTGGTTGCTTGGTGTTGAGAACACGGTGAAGAAAGTTAAAGCAGGGAGATCAGGTGAGAGGTTAGTGCAGTGACCCAGGCGAGAAATGACGGGTCTGAACTAAGGTGTCGCTGTGTGGATGGTGATGAACAATCAGACCCTAGAGACAATTCGAAGGCAGAACCACCCAAGTTTGCTTGCAGTTTGCATGCCTGGGGGCCGAAGCATCAAGGGTGGGTCTAGGTGTTTTTGTTCAAGAAACTGGGCAGGTAGAGCCACCCTTACCAGAGACAGGATGAGGCAAACTTGTAGCACAGTGGGAGAAGGTTAGGAATTTGATTTTACATGTTAAGTTGAAGTGTTCTTTAAGATGTTGAAGTGGAGGTACTGAACAGGTCTGCTCTGCATAAATGAAATCAGGGGTACTCAGCATATGGATGGTATTTAAAGTTGGGAGAGTGGGAGACACCCCTGGGAGTGAGCCCAGGTGTAAAAAGGGAGAGGGGGTCCACAGACTGAGCCCAGGGATTCTCTAGAGCTAAAAGATAAAAGACATGGAAGAAAAGGAGAAATCAATCAGCAAAAGAGATGGGTAACTCCCCATAACCCTAGAAAAACAGGCAAATACCTGTCTACAGACACCCAGTGATCTAACCCAGCCTCTCTCTCCAGCTCTTCCCCACCACCTCCCTAGTGTGCTAAGCACCGGCCGCACTGGACTTCACTGCTTCTCCAAAATAACCGAAACTCATTCTTCCTGCAGAGCTTTGCACTGGTCTGGGAAGATCTTCCTCCAGGCATTATGGCTGACTTCTTTTGTCACTTAAGTCTCAGAGTTTTTCTGTTTCTTCCCTGGAGAGGCATTCCCTGTCCCAACCCTACTGGGTCCCCATACTCCTTTATCTTGGTTTATTCATCTATCTATCCATCTTTTAGTTCTGTGGCACTAATTATCTTAAATCCCCTTATTTCTTTGCTTGTCTACTGTCTATTCCACCCCTACCCCTCACCCTGGCCAGGTAAACTCAGTGAAGGTAGAGACTGGGTTCCCCTCCCCCACAGCGCTGTCTCCCCATCACCTAGACTGGTATCATCTACTGAGTGTTCAACGATGTCTACAGGACGAATGCAAACCAAGATGCAGAGATGTAGCATAAGCTCCCCAAGCACCTCCAGACACTTAGTGACATAAACAAGGGGAGGGCTCAGATCTTTTCTTCGCCCTAAACTCGAGGTTGGTTGTTTGGCATCCCAGCTATTGTGAGGGGGAGGGGGCCGGGGAGGCTGAGTAAAACCACCCACACTCAGTGTTCAAGTACTGACTGACCAACGCAACCCTCTTTTCCCTGACCACTTTTTATAGCTACATAAACTTTAAGCATGTAAAATCATCGACAAGCACTAGAAAGGAGCTTTTAGAAGACAAACCACAGTGTATTGAAGCTCAGATCAGGGAGGGAGCATACTTATTTTTAATTCAACTTTCCTATTCCCATGTAATCTCATGACCTTGAAGGGTGTTTGCTCAGGGGCTGAGAAAAAGAACAAAACTAATCTACATCCCTACCAGTTGCCTGGTGCCTTTCAGACGTCCCCTAGAGAAAAGACTGCTTTTCATTAGTCCACTTGACGAATATGTATTGAACCAGCTATTCTAGAAGCTGATGATCCAACACTGAGCAACACAGAAAAGGTTCTCGCTCTCAAATGCTTACATGCTGGTCAGAGAAGCAGACAAAGACGTCAGTGAGGTGGCATGAAGACAACAGCACAGGACAATGGGATACCGGGAACGCTGCTGGCTGAGACAGCTCGGACTTTTGGATGAATTTGAGATGGCTGGTGCCCTCTCCGGTGTCTGACATAGCATCAAATCTAGGCAGACTTTTACGGTTCTCCCCTTGGAACCGTGCTCAGGGCCCACTTGTGGGGAGTCCCTGGGACTCCTTTGCCCAGCCTGACTCCACAGATGAGAAGCCGAGCCTGAGGGCCAGCTCCTGTTTGTGACCCAGTGCATCCCCAGCTCCGTTTAATGCCAAGTCCTGTAGCTCAGCGTGCAATATACAGGAGCTCTGAGTCCACGTTTGACCTTGTTCCGTTGCCCCATCGGGCCACTGACTCACACACCTAACTGAACCGAGGTGAGTCTGCCAAACGCCTCGGGCAGCACCATGGCTGTGACCCAGACCAGCCAGGAGAACAGGAGGGCGCCCTGGCACCCCTGCTGTGTTGAACGCTCACATGCACTCCTGCCCCTCCATCTGCTCTGCCTGGAGGAGGAGAGTTGAAGTGTGCGGGGACAGAGCAGCACGGGCTCCGGAGAGAGTAAACACAGTCAACGGGGCTCCACCCCTGAACAGCTGGGGCAGCCGGATCCAGTGTCGCACCTTTGCCAGACAAACCTTTTGGGGACACTCTATTTATAGACACGGATTTGGATATCATGCCAATCTCGGTTTGAATCCCAGCCCTGCCACTAATTGGTTGTATGACCTCAGGCAATTCAATTAACTCTTTAAACCTTAGCTTTTCACCTGCATGGTGGGAATAATACATAGATCTACCTGTAAAATCTGTTCTGAGGACGGAATAAATTATCCAAAGCACTTAAGAGTGTTCAGAACACATGTGTCACCCAAGATCTTAGACTTTTGGAGCTAGGAAAAAATTTACAGAACACATATTGCCACATCCTCATTGAACAGCTGGGGAAACCGAGGCCCAGAGATGGGAAGGGATTATTCAACACTAGCCAATGGGAGATCCAGAACAAGAGCTCGGCCCTGGTTCCTGCATGTCATGTTGCCTTCCTAAGCCTTGTCCAAACAGAAAAAGAAGGCCCAGCCTTGCAGTGAATGGCATCAGCAGCACCAGATAAAGAAAGCAATCAGATTTTGCTCTGATTTGAAGTTGCAGCTGTCCTATCCACTTGCTGTGTAACCTGGGGCAAAGCAAGGCTCTTCCTCTGCACCCAGGTACTCCACCTCGAGGAGAAACAGCGTGGGACTATGTTGAGACTTGCCCCAAGCCGGTAGGGGCCAGTCGTAGGTGCTCCACAAGTTCAATTCAGCTGCCCCCATCTCTGGGGCAAACCGCCTGCATCACCCTGACTGCTCTTCACCAGGTGTTCATGTACCTGCATGCTCAGGGCCATCCACACGTGAGATGAAGTCCCTCTACAGCAGGAAGCTTACAAAAAAACCCACACCACCAGAGATTTTCTCCAATTTCTGAGAATCCGTGAGCTGTTGTGTGCTCCTCAGCATTCACGTGCATACTCCAACCAGATTTCTGCCTTCTGGTAGTTGTACGCAAACCTCTTCTATCCTGTGTCCCTGTCAGAGCCTTCTCCAGAGAATCACTGCCCTGGGGAAGGATGCCTAAGGGACAGTGACCACATGGGGGATGAGGATGAGGCAGGTGGGGGTGGTGACCATATCTAACAGCTGGCGGTAGATTTTCTGTGTCGGGCACAGCACTCAGCACTAAGCATCACCTCATTTAATCCTCACAATGAGTCTAATGATTTGTGCACTGTGCAAACCCTCATCTTGCAGACAAAGAACTTGAGACTGAGACAAGATAAAGTAACTTACCCAAGGTCGTTAAGTGGTATGGCTGGGATCCAGATCTATTGCACCTAAATCCAGACCCCAGTCTCTTAACTGCCACTCTACATTCCAGAAGAGTCTCAGAAAATTTAGTTAGACCAAACCCTTCATGTGATAGAAATGACAACTGAGCCCCAGGAAAAGGCAGACCATTCATTTATTCACCCATCAAATACTTACTGAACCCCCTTCTATGCCAGGTGTTAGCTAGGTGCCAGGGAAACAGCACTTAGGAAATGCAGTCCCTGCCCTCAAGGAGTCTGAAGACTGACCAAGTTCACCTAACTGGCGAAGGGCAAAAACCACTACAACTCCTATTTCCCAGTACTCTTTCAGAAACTTTACTTGGCATACTATCATTCAGGATTCTTAAAGAAACAGAACCAATAGGGTAAATGGGTGGGCACATGGGTGGGTGGGTGGTTGTGTGTGTGTGCAGATTTATTTGAAGGAATTGGTTCATGCAATTATTGAGGTTAGCAGGTCCTAAGCCTACAGGACAGACCAGCAAGCTGGACACTGAGGCAGGTGTTGAGTTGCAATCTTAAGGCCGTTTTTCCCTCTCCCAGAACCTGAAGTTTTGCTCTCAAGGCCTTTGTGCAACTAGATGAGGCCCACCCACATTGTTGATGGTAATCTCCTTTACTTAAGATCAACCCGTGGAAGGTGTTAACCACATCCACCAAATACCTTCACAGCAACTCCTAGATTAGGATTTGACTGAATAACTGAGTACTTAGCCTGGCCAAGGTGATGCAAAAACTGTCACAGCAAGTCAAGCCATTCTCCTTCCTCCAAACAATTAATCAGAGCTCCATTAGCCTACCCCTAAGATATCTCCTCCCTCTGTGGCCTGCTTCAGTTGCAAAACAAGAAAATTATCAGTTTCATCTATTAAGTGTAAACCTAACTTCTCCTCCTGATCTGATGTAAACCTAGAAATAGATAATCTAGAAAAATTGCAACATGTTTGCATACTTTTGCCTCCTTTCTTTTAGGGGAGAACTGTTGTGTTTTAATGAATATCAGGAGGAAATCTCCATGGAACATCTGTGCTCTGAAATCGTATCACCTGCTTTACAACATAGAATAGGGGTGGGGAGAGAATAAATATGGACCCTGTCAAGTCATAGTGTTTGTACTGAAACTTTCAAATGAGTAATTAATCAACCTTTGTGTGTAGGTGTGTATGCAGGTGTGTATGTGTGTATGCAGGTGTGTATGTGTGTATGTGTGTGTGAGTGACTCTGATTATAACTTTAAAGATAAACTGGAATTTGCCCCCAAGAAAGTATTCTAGCAAATAAAATCATTATCTACTACAGATAGGTATAGAGAATTGACAAAGTTAGTTGTATGATAGTGTGAAAAGGATTTAATGCTTGATTAACAACAACAGAAAAAAACATGAAGTCAGACAAGGAGAAATATAGTGCATGTCCTTGTCCTGCCTTGACTGCTGTGTAACCTTTCCTGTCCTGGTCTCCTCTACTGAAGAACAGGTTTTAACTGGAAGGTTAGGACCTTTCCAACCCCAAATGTCAGTCATCCTACATCCTGTGAGACAAATAGCAAGAGGCACAAACTCTACCAGTGGGCAGGAGACGAAGAGAGACCTATCCAATCTCGCTACTCTGCCAAAGACCAGCTTACCTTCTTCAAGGCAGGCAGGCAAGCACCTGGACTGAGCAATATATTTATCAAGGCTGGGTGGATGTGTCGGTCGGTCGGTCGGTCGGTTGGTTGGTTGAACCATAATCAGATTGCACAGAATTAGATCAATCATAATTCCTGGTCTCATGATCCGTCCTAGCACAAACTGCTTTTGTGTATTTGGTAATTTCTATAAAATAGGCTTTTCGTTAAGATTCCACATATAAACTATACCACACAGTATGTCTTTCTCTGTCTGATTTATTACACTTAGCATAATACCCTCCAGGTTCATCCATGTTGTCACAAGTAGCAAGACTGACATTTTTTTGCATGAATAATATTCCATTGAGTGTATGTATAGTGTTTACTTTATCCATTCATCTGTCAACAAACACATTGTTTCCATAGCTTGGCTCTTGTGAATAATGCAATGAACACGGGAATGCCTATATCTCTTCGAGACACTGGTGTTAGTCCCTTTGTCTATGGGCCCAGGAGTGGAACACTAGATCATATGATAGTTCCATTTTTTATTGTTTGAGGCATCTCCATACTGCTTTCTATAGGGGCTGAACCAGGTTACATTCCCACCAATGGTGCAGCAGAGTCCTCTTTCTTCATAGCCTCATCAGCACTTGTTGTCTCTTGTCTTTTTGGTAACAGCCATTCTAACGGGTGCAAGGGGCTATCTCACTGTGGTTTTAATTTGCATTTCCCTGGTGATCAAAGACGCTGAGTGGTGCCTTTGTGTATACCTGTTGCTCACCTGTAAGTCTTCTTTGAGAAAATGTCTATTCAGGAATGGCAGTAAGTATTTGCAAACCATATACCTGATAAGAGATTAATATCCAAAATATATAAGGAACTCATATATATCAATAGAAAAAGACAAACAATTTGATTGAAAATGGGCAAAGGAACTGTATTTGGTTATTTTCCATAATGTATTTGGTATCTCCAACCCACCACTCAAATCAAAAGATATAGCCTTTGCAATAACTTAATCTGATCTGTGAGCACCCCTCTTATCCTGCCCACTGTCTGCATATGAACCCTTTTAAAGTAGCTTTATTGTAGTTTTTATTTTACAAACCGATTATCAAGTTGGATGAAAATGTGAGTACCCGCTTTTCAAGCCCTTCCTATTAAGTCACTAAGATTCACCCACCCTGTTGCTCTATATTTCGTTGTCTTGACTGCTGTACAAGATTCAACTGCGGGAAAATTTATGCATACACACTCCTTCAAATGGGCAGTTGGGCCGTTTCCAAGTTTTTGCTATTATGAACAGTAAGGCTGTGAACATTGTTTTACAAATCTTTCTGCTCTTCTTCTACAGAAATGTCCTGGCTATTGTCATCCCTTCGCTGTTTCATATAAATTTTAGAATTATCTTAATCAAGTTCTGTGGGGAAGAAAAAAACATGTATGTTGTAATTTTCACTGGAAATCCATTTAATCTCGAGGACAGTTTTAGGAGAGGTGACTCTGTGATGCAGTAGTGTCCCCTTACACGGGCTTCCACTGTCCACGGTTTCAGTAACTTTTATCAACTGCAGTCCGGAAGTATTCAATGGGAAATTTCAGAGATGGACAAATCATAAGTTTTAAATTGCGCACCATTCTTAGTAGTATGGTGAAATCTCGAGACATCCCGCCCCATCCTGCTGGGAAATGAATCATCCCTTGGCCCAGTGGGTCTACAGTGTGTCTGCTTCCCCCAGCCCATTAGTCACTCAGTAGCCCCCTTGCTTATAAGACTGGCTGGGGCAGTATGGCAGTGCTTGTGTTCAAGTCCCCCTTATTTTACTCAATAATGCCCCCAAAGCACAAGGGTACCAATGCTGGCAATTAGGATACACCAAAGAGAAGCTGTGAAGTGCTTCTTTTGAGTGAAAAGGTGAAAGTTCTCAGCTTAATAAGGAAAGAAAAAGGTGGTATGCTGAGGTTGCTAAGATCTACAGTAAACACGAATCTTCTATCCATGAAATTGCATAGAAGGGAAAAGAAATATATGCGAGTTTGATGAGTGGTTATGATTGTTCCATTTTATTATTTGTTATCATTCTTCATCTCTTACTGTGCCAAATTTATAAATTAAACTCTATCATAAGTGTGTATGTATAGAAAAAAGCATAGTATATATAGGACTTGGCATTATGTGTGGTTTTAGGAACCCACTTGGGTCTTAGAACTTACCCCTTGCAGGGGTGTCCAAACTTTTGGCGTCTCCGGGCCACACATTAAATACATTGTAAGATGTAATCACAAAATAATCTCATAATGTTTTAGGTAAATTTATGATTTTGTGTTGGGCCTCAATCATGGCCATCCTGGGCTGCACGCAGCCTGAGGGCCACAGGTTGAACACCCCTGCTTAGAGGGGGGACTAGTGTATTAAGAATTCCTATCCATGAGTGTGGTATACCTCTCCTAAATAAGTATCTCATTTATTTAGGTGTTCTTTAATATCTCTTTAATTAATTTTATATCTTCTTTTTATACACCTTATTCATACAGGGGTGGGGCAAAGGTGGGTTTACAGTTGTGAGTATGTGAAACGTAGAGTTTATTCTTATATTATTATTTATCCATTATTGTATTATTTTCCACTCAAGCAACTATAAACCTACTTTTGCCCCACCCTGTATTCTGTTGGATTTCTTTCTAATCCCTTAATATTCTCTAACATAATTCATCACCCTATCAATTTTCGTTCGTTGTAACTTTTTTAAATCTAAATCCATACCTGTAATAATGACTTTTTAAATACAAAGCCTACCTGGTCTACAATAAGCAGGGAATGTTTTTAATTTTCCATATTGGGTGGGAGGATTTGGAACAAAAACTTTCTCAGGTGGTAGATTTTATCCTTTACGACTTTGGCTCTCACCTTCACACTACCATTGTGGGGTCTGCGGTTTTCTGTTAAGTCTTTGCCTTCTCTGGGCTTAATATCACCTGTGGTAGATTGTCTCAAAATGCCAGCTATTAATATCTTCCCTCCATAAACACGAGTCATTTCCCCAGTGAGGGGGAGTCTATTCCTCCACCCCCTTGAATCTGGATTGGTCTACTGTTTCTTTGACAAATAGAAATGGTAAAATAATGTCATGTAATTTCCAAAAATAAGTCATCAGGAGCCTTGTGGCTTCTGTCTAGGTTTCTCAGAGCACTCACTCTGGGAAGGACCCGGCTACCATGTGAGATGAAACCGCTGTGCTGCGAGGAAGCCCCGTCCAGTCATATGGAGAGGCCAGGTTAAAAGAGAGATGATACCCTGACAAGGATGTGGAGAAAAGGGACAGCTTGTGCGCTGTTGCCAGGAATGCAAATTGGTGCAGCCACTAGGTAAAAATTAAAAATGGAACTTCCTTATGACCCAGTAACTCCACTTCTAGGTATATATCCAAAGAAACCCAAAACTCTAATTCTAAAAGATACACCCCTAGGTTCATTGCAGCGTTATTTATAATAGCCAAGATATGGAAGCAACCCAAGGGCCCAACAACAGATGAGTGCATTATGTGGTATACACATACAATGGAATATTACTCGGCCATAAAAAGAATGAAATCTAACCATTTGCAACAGCATGGATGGATCTAGAGGGTATTATGCTAAGTGAAGTAAGTCAGAGAAAGACAAATTGCATATTATTTCACTTACATGCAGAATCTACAGAACAAAATAAACAAACAAAACAGAAACGGACTCATAGATGCAGAGAACAAACTGATAGTTGCCAAAGGGCAGGGGGGGTGAGGGAATGGGTGAAGGGATTAGAAGTCTACATTGGTTGTTAAAAAATAATCACAGGGATGTAAAGTACAGCACGGGGAATACAGTCAATAATCTTGTAGTACCTATGTACGGTGCCAGGTGGGTACTTGAAATATCGGGCATCACTTTGTAAAGTATGTGATTGTCTAAGCACTATGCTGTACACCTGAAACTAATGCAAAATAATACCGAGTGTCAAAAAGAAAAAGAGAGAGAGAAGGATAGCCAGTCAACCCCTAGCTCCTCCAGTCATCCCAGCTCACGCAGGAGACAGAGGGGGAGAAGGTTCCAGTGATTCCAGCCACAGATGCCATCTGAACGTGACTTTGTGAGAGACCCCAAGAAAGGACTGCTCAGCTGACCCTCGTCAACATAGAAAAGCATGAGAGAGAGTAAAAGATTGTTATTTGAAGTGACTAAAAACTAGAGGGCTTACTACCAATCTGAAACAAAAAGCAACCGATAATGAAACTAACGTTTTCCAGACCATGTCTGATGGACTCAGGGTTTCCGGGAAGAGCTCTGTCAGGGAATAGATGGGCTTGCAGGCTCTACGCTGTCCTCATCACTTCTTTCAGCCGGAAAAGCTCTGTTCTCACCTCTCATCATTGCTGTCCTGCAAATAATGACTTTTAAAAAAGAAAAGGAAGATCAGAACAAGAGCGCCAGTACTATCAGCCTGATAAACCCCAGACCAGATGATCTGTAAGTCTCCATCTATCATTATCTTTCCATGATAATATCATAGATATCATCCAAAGAAAAAGCACTTAAGAGAGTGAAAAATGAAAAATGAGAAGTGGTAGTGACACTTCAGAATGTTCGACCTACAAGGCGGGGCGGGGTGGGGGGGTGGGGGGAGCGGATACTCTAACAAGGACTGGACTTGTCCCAATGAGGTGACCTGTGTTGTGGGGAGCTGAGCCCCCACTCCCACACCCCACCTCACTCCCCGCTGCACATCTTCCTCCACTGCACAATTCCGACCTAGGTCATGTTTCTGACACTTAATTTGAGACACATTTTTAAGTTTTTGCCAATACTATTATTATTTGTTCAATATTTCCTCTACATTAAACTACTTTTCATATAAATGAATTTGGAGTTGATTTTTCCCCCAATACACTCCAAAATATATGCACAATTTTTTTAGATTTTATTTATTTATTTATTTTTAGAGAGAAAGGAAGGGAAGGAGAAAGAGGAGAGAAACATCAATATGTGGTTGCTTCTCGAGGGCCCCCTACAGAGGACCTGGTCCACAACCCAGGCATGTGCCCTGACTGGGAATAGAACCAGCGACCCTTTGGTTCGCAGGCTGGCACTCAATCCACTGAGCCACACTAGCCAGGACAATATGTGCACAATTAGTAAAATGATATTCCACTAATTAAAATCACCACATTTGTCAAAACACTGAACTAAATGACCCTTTTCAACCATTTTCTATGCGCCAAATACTCTTCAAAATATATTATCTTATTCAAAATTGCATTAATTTCACAGGCCTTAGTCAGCTTTCCCCACTTATTTCAAGGTCTTGTTCAGGTCCTGGTCTGTATCCCTAAAACTTTTGCTTGTTCTCCGCGTTGACAAACCCCCATGGGTGCAACCCTGAGGTCCCTTACACACACACACGCACACACACAGGCCCCACACAAAGCCCTCAGCATGAAGCCCAGATACTAACTTTTTTGATGGCGAAATATAAGGAAACACCTATTTAGCCTAGTGTTGTGGTTTCTTCTGGTCTCTTTTAGCCCTTGGTCATATATTTACAAAGAATGACAAATGAGATGTCTGTGAAGATCCCTATTTTGGAAAAATGTCAACTCCGTCTTGCCAAAAGCCAATCACGAGTCAGCCTTAGAATAAGAGAAGGAAAAGGTTCTCGGCTTAGTTTTCCAGAGCGAAATTAATTGTGAGAATTCAACTCTTTCTAAGACTCTGGGCACTCATACCTTTCCCCCTGAGAGGTAGTTGCAAATGATTTTGTGCTTTCTGTGCTGAGTAATGTTGCAAAAATTCACGACCTGGAGAGGAGGTAGAATGCTGAAATATAGCTCGACCTGCTCGGGCTCCAGGGGCTCTGTCAGCACTCCCGGGCCAGTTCCTCCCGCTCTGAAAATCACCCATATTCTCTGTGCCCTTCATTTCTTAGCCTTGACCGCCCCGTGAGCTTAGTTGTGTTGTTTTTTCCATAACTGCACCCTGAGAAGCTATTAAAATTGCCCATGCAAGAATCTTCTCAGTTGCCCTGGCTGGTGTAGCTTAGTGGATTGAACACGGACTGCGAACCAAAGTATCGCAGGTTCGATTCCCAGTCAGGGCATATGCCTGGGTTGCAGGCCACAGCCCCCAGTAACCACACATTGATGCTTCTCTCTCTCTCTCTTTCTCCCTCCCTTCCCTCTCTAAAAAATAAATAAATAAAAATCTTTAATAAAAAAAAGAATCTTCTCAGCCAAATAGGTCTGAAGTCTTCACCTGCTTAAGAGACTCTTAAGCATTGTTTTCCCACATGCCAGCTGGTAAGACACTCACTTTGAATTCATTAATTCAACAGACATTTATCAGTTCCCATAGCGGGCTGTTCCCTGTATGAGACTGGCAACACATCAGTGAATAAAATGCTCTGACTTCAATAAGCTAAAGTGTATGAAACCATTTAAATAGTTGACAAGTCAACCCCTCCTCTACCACCTCCGATCACTGGTGCCCTGCACAAAAATGTTTAACTGTGAAAACCCAGTAAAAACAGCAACGATCCTTGAAATGACACAAGAACTAAAATTGCATGTTGAAAAAGCACAGTATGGTCAAACAAACACTGATGCACAAGCATCAAAATCCAGGTGCTAATGCACATGTGTGTACATATACTATGTAAATGTATTTATAATGTATATTATGCAATATATGTAATATATGTTCTATTTTTTTCTTTCTAAGGCAAACACATCAGCTGGCATAACAGCTTTCCACAACAGCAGCCATTGCCAGAAGATAGTTAAGGGATCGGTACAAAGTGCTAAGAGAAACAAAATATGACTAAAAAAAATTATACCCCACTAAATCATCTTTCAAATATAAAGGCATTTTTTAACATGAAACAATTCATGGAGTATAAAATCTGTAAATCCTTCTTGAAAAAAATTAAGGTAAAATTAAATCCAAACAACGAAGATATGAGTGGCAACCTGGGCCCAACAGGACTAACGCACCATCTAAAGTCTGAAGATACACAGTTTTGAGGGAATTGAATTTAACTCACACTTATTGGCCGACTTCACTCAGGTTGAGAGCAAATAAGCCACCTGATGTTGTCATGTGACTTGCCTACGTAACTGTCAAGATATCATTTGACTTGTCCCCAATGAATATATGGCTTGGTTCTGTCATCAAAAGTTTATTCCCACAGGAACAAATATAAAGAACACATGGACAAAAACTAGAGGGGGTGGAAATGGGAGGGAGGTAGAGAGGAATGGGTGGGTGGGCTGGAATGGGAGTAAAGGACAGAAAACTGTATTTGAACAACTATTAAAATAAATTTTTTTTTAAATTTATTTCCCAAAAATACAATGAGGTGTACAGGAGATAAATATCAATTATATCTCAATAAAACTGGAAGAAAGGAACACAATAAAATAAAATAAAAATGAAAATATCTGAAAAAAGTAAACTATAAAATATATCTATGCATATGTGGCCCACAGATTGCAAGTCTGTAGTTTCTCTTCCAAAATCTCTCCAATTCTGACGTGCAGTGATTTTCTGACTCAAGGTGGAGGCAGAAGGTGGATGTGACTCAGGGATATTCTGCTATTGGCAGTGCTGAACTTCCCATTCTTACTCAGCACTGTGCTCTGCAGCTGAGCCAATCGGATCCTTCTCTGAAGAAACGTGCTGTGTGCGAAGCTTCATGCTCACTACCGTGGAGGAATTCAGAGATGACCCATGTGGGCTGCACCCTTCTCAGAAGACTGTGCCTTTGAGCTTTGCTGTGCAAGTAGAATGCACCTGGAGTTCTGATTTTCAACAACAACATCACCCTAGTAGTTGATTGCACACAAATCACTTTCACATCCCTTGTCTCATGGGATGCTCGTAGCAACTGAGAATCACAGAAGTCGAGATTAGTATTCCCATTGTACAAGAAACCAAGCAGTTCGGCGATGCTAAGTTACTCATCTAAGGTCACAGAGCTAGTATGTGGGAGATAGGACCCAAAATCGTGTGTTCTGATTCACACTTCTTTGATTTGTTTTTTTTCTAATATACTATATTTGTTTGCCCTAATCCAATCAGTGTATATATGGGCAGCTAGAGTCAGGTCTACATTTTGCTTTCATGGAGAGAGGAAAGTAAATGTGCCAGATGGGACTTCCATTCATGACCTCAGTCACTTATACTCCATGCCCAAAGCACCAAGTATGCTGGCTATTGATATTACAGTTATAAATCTGAGGTCTAAGCTGTCTTTTTCAACATCCTTGTGCCATCTGTAGGTCTTTGAACCAGAATTACTAGATTTTTTTTTAAAGAAACCATCTCTCTTAAGAGTCTGGTGCAGAGACAAAGTCCTAGACCAGGACAATCACTCAATATACAATTATTACTGATTGAAAAGTGTTACCAACCACTGCTTTCATCCAACATAGCCTGGATTTACTCTCCCTCCTGAACTAAAATGCATGTCACATTAGTCAATGAAGGACAGTGATCACTGAGAGAGAGGACACAGACAGGGTGAGTTCTACAATTGCCCCTGCTATTGCCTTCAAGAGTCTCCAGGCCATGTCCCACGCCAGGTGGGCAGAGCCCCAGGGGCTCGCTGACTGAGGAAACTTAGTGGAGACATTGGGCAGACCAGAGTGCCTATGGTTCACAGGTCAGAGAGCAAGAAAGGAGAGAGCTGGGGAGCAGGGATTGCAGAGATGGGCAGGTGGTCTTCGAGTATTCAGCAGAGTGCTGATCAGCAGTGATGGAACTACAAAAGGCCAGGAGAGCTCCTGAAAACATTAGAAGGAACAATGCTCAGTGCTTAAAGAGGGCTGGGAACAGAGCCATTTCCCACCAGCCAAACTGGAAAAACTTAAAATTTATGGGATGTTGTCTAGATAATTCAGAAGGGTCATACCTCAAAGGTGGGAAATAATAAACCCTAAGTAAAGTTTTCTCTGGTCTCACCTAGCAAAACTTAAAAGACCTAAGTTTCTAAGAACCTTAACTCTCTCTCAAAACACATCTCAAGAATATTTATAACAATACAAAAATATTCAGGACCTACCAAAGTTAAACTTGCAGTGTCTGTCATCCATCCAATCAAAACTTACCGCCAGGCACACAAATGAAAAGGAAAACATGACCCATAATTTCCATGACCCATTTTCCAATGAGGAAGAAATCAACCAATCAAAACCAACCTAATACTGACATATATGTCAAAATTAGCAGACTAGAATGTTGAAACATTATAACTGTATTCCGTGTGTGTGGAAAGCTAGAAGAAAAAGTAAAGGTGTTAGTGATGTGGAAGACATTTTCCAAAAACTAAAATCAAACTCCTAGATATGAAAACCATAATATCTGGGACGAAAAATACACTGAATGGGAATAATCACTGATTAGGCATTGCAGAAGAAAATAGTATCAAATTTGTATGTCGAGTTGACTTGGATAAAACAGAGAAAAAAAAGGTTCAAAAAACAAAATAAACTTTAGGTAGCCTAACATCCAGGTACTGAGGTTCCTGAGAGGGGAGTAGGGTGGGAGAGACAAAAAAATAACTTTTTTTTAAATGGCCAAAATGTATCTATCGTTTATGAAAACTATAAAACGACTATATTAGTTTTCAGAGGTCGCCATAACAAAGCACCCCAAACCAGGTAGCTCACACAACAGAAATTCCCTATCTCCTCATTCGGAAGGCTGGAGGTCTGGACTCAGGTGTCGGCAGGGCTGGCTCATTCAGAGGGCTCTGAGGAAGAACCTGTTGCGGTCTTCTCCCCTAGCTTCTGGTGTGTGCTGGCAACCTTTGGCATTCCTTGGCTTACGGAGGCATCACCCCAATCTCCGCCTTCACCTTCACACGACACCTTCCCTGTGTGTGTGTCTATGTGCAAAGTTCCCACATTTGTAAGGACACCAGTCATGTTGTATTAGGACCTGCCCTCATAAAAATCTTCTTAACCAGTTATATTTGCAACAACCTTATTTTCAAACAAGGTCACATTCTGAGGCACTGGGCATTGGGACTTCAACACACTAATTTTGTAGGTACACAACTAAACCCATAACATACATAGACCCAAGAAGCTCAACAAACCCCAGGCACAAAAATAAGTAAGAAAACTACACTGAGGCATATCAGAATCAAATACTCAAAACATAAAAAGAAAAGTCTGAAAAGCAACCAAAGGGAAAAAAAAGAAACATTATATACACAGGAGCAGAAATAAGGATGGCAGGGGATTCCTCATCAGAAGAAATGCAAGTGAGGCGATAGTAGATCAATAAGTTTAGATGATCAATCTAGAATTTAATTTCCAGCAAAAACAGCTTTTAAAAAATGAAGATGAAATAAAGACTCTTTCAGACATAAAAACCTGAAAGAAGTTGCCATCAACAGACCTGCCCTATGAGCCATGCTAAATAAAGGAAGTCCTCGGGCAGAGGAACAACAGCAAATGGAAAAATACAATCCATACAAAAGAATAAAGGGCTCTGAAAATGGTGATTGAGTAAATATATGAGATGTTGTTCTTACCATTTTTTTTCCAGCTGTAACTCCAGACAGGATCCAAAGAGGAGTTTTACCATCTCGTCTCTGGGTTTTATGGAGACTTACTTTACTTACCCTTCTGTGTCACCCTCCTAAGACACTGTATCAACCTTAAAAGGGCACAGGAAAAGGCGTGTTCTTACTATCTAAATTTCTTTAAAAGATAATCGAGTGTTCAAACAAAAACAATCGTGGAGCTTACAACAAGGAATGGGAAAATCTAGGACAACACCAGCACAAAGACTGGGAGAGGAAAACGAAGGGGCGCAGTTGTGAGTTCCTTGCATGTGTGTGACGTGACATGAGCTCATTTGCAGGCAGACTTTATAAATGAAAGATGCAAAATAGGACCCCCTCGAGCAACTTCTAAAACGGTAAAACAAAGAGTTATGGCTTATACACTGAACAAAAGAGATCATTAAAAATAATTAATGCCGAAAAAGGCACAAATAAAGAGGAAAAGGAGAACAACTAACAGGTGAGAAAAAATTTTTAAAAATAACAGTAAGAAAGTAGATTTAAATCTGACTGTGTCAATAATCACATTAAGTATAAATAATCTGGGTCCCCAATTAAAAGACAGAGATTGTCAGACTGGGTTAAAAAAATAAGACCTATCTACTGCCTGCAAGAAACCATTTAAAATATACAGACATAGATGGGTTAAAAGCAAAAGGATAGATAAAAATATATCATGCTAATATGAATAAAAAAAAACTGAATTGGTTATTAATATCATACCAAATATATTATAGGGCAAATAATATTACCAGTGATAAAGTCCCTTCCAAATAATTAAGGGGTAGATTCATTCAGGGAACATAACAATTGAATGTGTCTATGCACTTAGGAACAGAACTTCAAAATGCAGGCAGCAAAAACTGACAGACCTGAGAGGAGAAACATAAATGCACCATTATAGTCAGAGATCTCGGTACCCTTACTGAAATTACCCAGCAATTCACAGAACAAGTAGACTGAAACCCAGGAAGGAGACAGACAACTCAGTCAAAACCGTCCAACAACGTGACCTAATCGGCATTTAGAGAACACCCCAACCCAAACCACGGAGCGTGTGTTCTAGCCGGGGGGACACAGGACATTTTTCAAGACAGAGCATATTCTGGGCCATGAAGCAAGTCACAGTAAATTTTAAAGGATTCAAGTCATATAATGAAAATAAATTAGAAATCAATAACAGAAATATATCTGAAAAATACCTAGAAGTCTGGGAAATAATTAATATGCTTCTAACTCACTCATGGGTCAGAGAAAAATCAAAATGGAAATTAGCTATTACATATAAAGTTGCCATGAATATTTGAACAGGATAAGATTAAAAACACGTCAAAATTTATAGGTTGCCACTAAAGCAATACTTAGAGAGAAATGAATAGCATTAAATAGCTATAGTACTAGAAAAGGAGAAAATCAATTACCTGTTTCCACTAAATAAGAAATAATAAAAACCAGAGCAGAAATCAATAAAATAGGAAATAGAAATAAACAGAGAAAATTAATAAAACCAAAAGCTTCTCCTTTAAAAAGATCAATAAAATTGATAAACCTCTAGCCAGACTGACGGATCAATGGATAAAGAGAGAACTCACGAATTACCAAAATCATGAGTGAGAGAAGTGATATTACAGATTTACTCTACAGATATTAACAAGGAAGTAGGGGAACATTATAATAGCTTTATGCCAATAAATTTGATCATTTAGATGAAAGAGGCAAACTCCTAACAGACACAAACTATGAAAGATTATTCAAGAAGAAATAGATAACCTCAATTGCCATGTATATATTAAATAAATTGAATTCATAATTAAAACATCCCCACAAAAACAATTACCGCCTCCAGGCTCAGATGACTTCACTGGTATATCCTACTGAACATTTAAAACATAATACCCATTCTACACAAACTCTTTCAGGAACCTGAGGGGGAGGGAACACCTCCCATTTCATTTTACGAGAACAACATCACTCTCATACCAAAACCAGACAAAGACAAACAGGGAAGGAAACAACCAGTATTCCTCACGTACCTGGATGCAAAACTTCTTAAGAAATATTTAACAAATCTAATCCAATAATACATTAAAAGGATAATACAACGTAGTGTGTCCTGGAAACGCAATCATACATTTATGTAAAGATTTGTGCACAAATATTCATGGCAGTTTTATATGTGATGGCTGAAAACTGGACATGGTCCTAATGTCCACCAACAGATGGCTGGAAAAACAAATTCCGTGCAAGGGAACACTACTCAGCAATAATAAAGAATGAGTTACCGATGCATGCACCCACGTGGGTGGGTCTCAACAACTACGCTGAAAGAAGACAGGCTCGACAATAAGCACATACTTTCAAATTGTATTTACACAAAACTCTAGAAAATGCAAATGACTCCACAGTGACAGAAATCACCCAAAGTGGGCACCTGGAGGTGGGGAGAGAAGGAGGCAGCATAAGGATGGGGGGACAGAAAGAAGAGATTAAAAAGGCTCATAAGGAACCTTTTCGAGTGACAGGTATGTTCATTATCTTGGCTGAGGTGATGGTTTTACAGATGTGGGCATATGCCCAAAGGTGTCAAACTGTACACTTTAAATATGCACAGTTTATTATGTGTCAATTATACCTCAATAAAGAGGTTTTAAACAATAGACCCACTTATGATCACACTCCAGTAAGGGACCATTTTAAACGGGATCAACTCTACATAGCAGGATTATGAAAAAAACAAGACATGCGAAGTTTGCAAAAGTCATCCATCAGCGTTACAGCCACGCTGGACCAAAAACCATCTAATCTGTACTTCTCCTGGGGGACTGAATTGGTTCGATCATCAGTTGTTGCCGATTCACCTTGCTAATATCAAGGTTTCCCAAAGTAGGTTCTGAATTATGCGTGGTCTGGGGGGAGTGGCTAATAAGTGTCATGCAAAAAAAAGGGCCCTGTGACCAAAAGGATGGAAAAGCCTAAACTCAAACTATGTTCTTTATTACAGGACTTTGCCAACCTTTCCCTGTGCCAGGGTGCATTTTAACTCAGTGAGGCCATGATGTATACCCAGCGTTTCTCAAATGTCTTTGATCACCGAGACCTTGCTCTCCTAGACCTTTCCCCAGTAGTAGTGCCCCATCTAGCATCGTAGGGGCACTGTTTGAGAGCGTTTCCAGGCTCCTCCGTGTCTAAATGAAGGGAAATCAAAGGTAGACATCAAATAGGGGCCGATCATACGCATATAGGCTGTTCCCAATAGTTCAAGCAAAACATGGGAATCCAGAAGCCAAAAATAAACTGCTCCTGCCATTCCCCTTGCCTCATTGTTTCGGGACACCAACATGAAAGGCTTCTCCTCAGCAGGACGACACTCCCCTTCATGAACACGGATGATCAATCAGTAGTTGCCCATGCTCAGAACAGAGTGATAGACTCGCAGAGAAACAAAGAAGACCCATCGGGGGAGAGAGAGGAAGGAGGGGGCTTGGGAACCATCTCTGTTGAGAGGGGTGATCCCACCACCAACAGCTACATCTCCAGGGGCCCCATTTATCACCATAACCTCCCACTTCAAACATGGAGTTCACAGTCTGGGGACCTCCATCCATCTTCCAGTTGACAAATGACATCGTAAATCTTCCTTTCACCTCTCAAAAGGGCCACAGCTGAGCTAGAAGAGCCCTCCCCCAGTCTCTCTCCGCCTCCTGCCTCTTCAACCTGGGCTCCATTCTTCTTGAGGAGTTAAACAAAACCAAGCTGTTCTGCCCAGCAGTGAAAGAGCCTGACCTTCTCCCAAAGGAGCAGGGGGCTCAGCCCCAGCCAACAAGGCAGCTGGGAAGATTGAACAATGCAGGGGGCGAAGGAAGCACATGAATATTCAAGCCTGTTCAGGGCCACTGAGAGCCACCTCAAAGGGAAGCCTCGCAGCTCCCTCCCACTGCAGAAAGAGCTAAGAGTACCAGCCAGATAGCACTGGGCCCTTCAGAGTTCCAGCATTAGCCAGAGAGAACTTGAGCATCCAGAGGCTGTTCAAACTCAAGAATGAAGAATGACAAGTCTTCTCTGCCTCTGTTCCTTCCCTGGGGGCTTCTCTGAAGATTAGGGTTTGAATTGAAGAGTCCACCTCATGTTGGGTCATTCCCCAATTCTGTAAATAGAAAAACTCATGCACAGAGATGAGACTTCCCCAAGTACACACACCAGAGAACTCATAAAAACCAGAGCTAGGACCTTACCCCCTAACTCTGCATTCATTATACATTCCACTAGATGGACTGGAGGCTTCTAACCTTGAGGCCGGAGGACCTCTGGATCTCTAGGTAAAACTTCAGAGAGATGTGTATACTTCTCAGAAGAGGTTTCACAGTTCGTATTATCTACTCACAGGAGTAGATAATTACAATTAAAAACCACTGCCTGCAACTGGGAGTAATTCGGTTTCCAAAGCAGAAGGAATGGCAGAAAAAAGTTGGACTGAAATGGCAGGTGCTAGTTTTAGGGACAGAAGGAGGCACAAATGAGTGAAAGCGTTTGGGGAGGGGGCACTGGTAGGGCTGCCCTGAGGGAAACTGAATGGGGAAGGTTGGTTTACACTTTCCCATCTCCTCTTCTAGCCTGCTACCTAGTCTTCCACAATCCTCATCTCTTTCTTCATTTATCTCCCATAAGCAAAGTAAATCTGTGTTGCCCTAGCCAGAGTGCTCAGTTGGTTGGAGTGTTGTCCTATGCACCAAAAAGTTATGGGTTCAATCCCCGGTCAGGGCATATACCTAGGTTTCAGGTTCCATCCCCAGTTGGGGTGCATACAAGAGGCAATTGATCAATATTTGTCTGTCACATCTCTCCCCCTTCTTCTCCAAAATCAATAAACATGTCCTTGGGTGAGGATTAAAAAAATACATCTGTGCCATATCCCATTCCTGCAGGTTTTAAGCTCTTTTGAAAACTGGTTCATGCTAAAGTATTTATGACTTACTGAGGTTTTGCTTCACATGAGTCCTCATTGCCTTAAACAACTGAATAATGATGGATGATCAGACACCGTAGCAGTCAGGCTTAGCAGCCATTTGGGCAGCAAAGAAAGCCCTTTCGGGACTGCTCAAAGGTGGAGTGGATTTCTGAAGTCCAATAATGCCCAATCAAAATTATCTTTGAAAAGCCCATAAATCTCTCACAAATGTGATCTTTTGTAGCAACACTGGATGGAAATAGGTATAGACAGTAGTTGTGCTACAGGTAAAAATTCAAATCTTTACACGCTGCACACCCAGAGTGGCACAGTGCCCATGTGAAGAGAAACCACAGAAATCAAGACCAGCTGAACTCTTGTCTTTGCACATCTCCTGCCTCACAGCTCACTCTGGAGCACTGCAGCACAGGGGGATGGTAGACACAAAGCGCCTGTGCTATTGAAGCTGTCGTCTGTCATGCCTGCCTCTGTCGCTGTTCTGCTTTGAGCTGTCCTGTCTGTCTGGGCTAGACAGGTGGTGGGGTCTGTAAGGTGGATGTCTGATGGGATTCCCCACTGACAGTGGGTTGTGGGGTTTCCGCTCACATAATCGCTCTTGACCCAATAACTCCCACTATAATAGGCCTCCTATGGGCCCTTAGAGGGGAGATGTTATCAGTTCTCTTTTCCTCTCTAATTTCTTAGGAGAGTGACTGAATAGTGGATTCACAGAACTGGACTAAGGGAGCCTTGGTCAGAGAAAGGGTGCTGGCTGACCCATTGTCGGGAGGCCTGAGTTAGCACCCCAGTCTTGCCAGTGGCTCACTGCAGAACTCCGGGGATGCCTTTCTGTCTCTCTACCTCCACATCTGCATCTACACAAGGAGGAGGTTGATGCTCAAGAGCCCTCGATTTCTTTCCAGCTCTGAAATTCTGCACTGCTGGCCCAGTTCTGTCACTGGCTGGATAACCTGGGCCAACAGTGTCCCCAACCTGGGCTCCTTTTCTGACTCTTCCATTTCTAGCTGTATGACCTCGTTCTCGGCTTAACCTGTTTATGACTCAGATTCCTCACCACTGAAGGACAAATGAAGATCTTGGCTTCACAGAATTGCAGGAGCTGATCCCCCTAAAGAATATGAACAGCAGCCCTGGCTGGTGTAGGTCAGTAGATTGAGCATGGGCCTGCAATCCAAAGGGTCACCAGTTCAATTCCCAGTCAGGGCATATGCTGGGGTTGTGAGCTGGATCACCAGTAGGGGGTGCAAGAGAGGCAACCACACATTGATGTTTCTTTCCTTCTCTTTCTCCTTCCCTTCCCCTCTATCTCAAAATAAAATAAAGAAAATCTTTTTTAAAATAATACAAACAGCACAAGCACATAGTAGGTAACTAAACAGCAGCCAGTTTTACAAGAAAATGAGGGGGTTGGGCCAGCTGCACCCTCCTTCAGCTCCACTCGTCCCTGGGTCCATTGCCCATTTTCTGGTCACTTGTGTTGT
This sequence comes from Tonatia bakeri, assembly GCA_004024845.1. Taxonomy (NCBI): domain Eukaryota; kingdom Metazoa; phylum Chordata; class Mammalia; order Chiroptera; family Phyllostomidae; genus Tonatia; species Tonatia bakeri. The sequence continues at coordinate 49,157 of PVIA01007324.1, read as the reverse complement.
CAATTATGGGTTAGCATCAAGTGCCCCTGAGAATCAATCACTTGAGTTGACTGTGCCAGGGGCATGTGGGAATCTTTGCCCTCGTCAGAAAGCCCCACGGGTCATGCGATATTGTCTTGCGGGTACAGCCCCACGCCAAGAACTGGAGGCTGGGACTCTCATCACTGCTCCTAACGACATGTGACCTGGAGAACTCATCCTGGCTCTGTCATCACCTGTACAAGGCCTCTGGAAAATGCTCCATGAGGGGCACAGATGAGTCCCAGGTGGGTGAGATGTGGAATTCCTCTGGCCGCGGGCCTCTCTATAAGCCACCCTACAGCTCTCCACAGGGAGCAGGGTGTGGGATTTGCTAGGACTGCAATATTACAGCAAACCCCCTTTGTGACAAGCTTTGCTTGATCCTAGTATCGACCTTGCAAGGGAAGTGAGCAGCAGGTACACCCATCACTCACCGTCCAGGGACGGAACACGATTCGCACAGGTCACCAGCCCACGGGTGCAGTGGAAGGAAGGCAAACCCCATCCTCTTAACTGCAAATTTAATTCCTAGGCACTTATTATTTTCCCAGACCCCTGAACAGAAAGGATCCTTGTCCCCCTCCCCCACCCTTCAGTCTAAAATACCTCAGGGTCACTATGGTGATGGGAAAATGTCCCAATAACCCAAGCCGTGGAGGTCACCCATTCCTGACATCGTCAGCGCTTGCCTGATCCCTGACCTCCGCCTCATTCTGAGTCGTCCCGGTTCTATGGGAATAATGCTCTGGCACCCCACCCCCAACCTACCTCCCACCCCATAAAAGAAAATGGGTTGAATGTCTGCCCTTGCTGACCAGCTGCCCAGCTCCTGGAAGGTCACCCGCCCTCTCTGCTCTGCGGGCCTCCGCCCGGGCAGGAGAGCCCAGAGGACCGCCTTAGCTGCCTCTGCATTGCGACGCTCCTTTCTCCCTTCTTCCAATCCAGGCATCTCTGGGAGGGCAGTGCCCAGTCCCCGCTTCCTCCTGGACCAAAAGCAACTGGGCTGACAGGCAAAGCTGGGGGTGGTAGATGGGGGCCAAGGGGCCTCGGCTCTGCCCTCGACCCCAACCGCAGCCCAGCAACCTCCATCTGACGCATCCCTGCAACCACCCAACCCACGCATCCCCTCTGCGCACATGCGGCTGCCTCAGCATTGAGAAGGGGCTGGGGCTGCTCCACCGCCTCCAACGAGATGGACTGAGATCTAACCCCCTCCCTCCTCTCTGGGTGGAAACTGGACTCTTGGCAATGAGGCCGGGTTGGAAGTGTCTCTGTGCTGCAGGAAACCCACATTTACAGAGAGAAATTGATTCAATGCAGAAAAGGTATGCATTAAATGAGGCCAGTCCCCAGTTAAAGTGCAGCAGCAGGTTTGACGTCAGCCGCCTCAGCCTCCGCCTTCTCCGCAATCCATCACGCCTTCTCCTCCCACCCGGGAACCCGCTGTCTTCGCATGTCCTCCTCTCCCTTTATCAGACTGCCTCCAGAAAAGGTATCTCATGTCTGCCCTTTACAGCAGAGTGAGAATGTCCGTCACTGTGTTTTCGCTGCTATAAATATGCCCATGTCTAGCCTCCTCTCTCAGTGTGGAACGGAAGGTGGTCATTCTTTGGGCCATGGGGTGAGGTGTGGATGAATGATCAGGAACTAGAGAGGGAGGCAGGGAGTCCTGCGTGACCTTGAGCAAGGTACGTCGCTTCTCTGGGCCTCAAGCCTCTCACCTGACCAGTGGCCTGACAGAGTCAGACAGAGCTGTCCGACAGGGTGTTCTGGCAGAGCAGAATTTGTTGACAAGATCCAGGGACTGGAAAACTGGGCTTCAAGTCACACATACCTGAGTGGAAATCCAAGCCCTAACTGTGCGACCTAATGCAAGTTACCTCTTCTCTCTAAGGGCAATTAGATTCCACACATTTCGGGGGGTGAGAGGAGAACGAAAAAAGACCATGGAGCCTGTACAATGCAGTGGGTAAAAGCAGGGACTCCGCAGCCAGACTATGTGGGTTTAAGCCCAGCTCTGCTATATACTACCTGTGTGACCTTGTTTCCTTAGGAAGGAAGTCACAGCCTCTCTGTGCTTCAGTTTTACCATCTCTTAAAGGGCTAATAAAAACAGGTTGCTGGTTATGAGGACTGAGTGATTTGATACATATGTAAAGTATTTACGACAGCACCTGGCACTGGAGCATACTAAGCATTAATAAGTGCTGTCCATTATTAGAGTTGGCTATTTAAATAAAGCCCTTGGTACCATTCCTGACACAGAGTAAGTACTCAGAGTAAATGATAGTCATTACCATAACGTCATTATTATAATAGTGTTATCTTTATAATGGTGACTGCCCCAATACCCCACCATGTGAGGATGACTCTGGTCCTCAAAAATCAAAATGACAGGGTCAGGACCGAGGCATACTCAGGATGGTCAGGGACTTGCAGGGCAGCACATAAGAGGCAGTGGGTGGAGTCACTCGCGTGTGCAACGTGCTGGGGGTAGAAGAAAGGAAAGGAGTTGGAGAGAGAGAAAGCATGAGAAGCAGCTTTGCTCGGATGTGGGTTCTGCAGCTGCCGGACTCTGGGCTTACGCCTGCTTGCCAGTGTGACAGAGCTCTCACCAGCCCACCAAAGCTGCTGACCGAAAACTCATTTCTGTACAATGACAGGAAATACCTCTCCGTGACGCAGAGAATTTTGTGCATTCTCTATGCAGTCTCCTTACTTACATGAGACGCAACTGAGGACCAGAGAGGGAAAAGGAGTTCACCCAAGGCCACACACCTGATGAGTGGCAGTCAGAGCCAGAACCAGGATTTCTAAACCCAAGCCCAAGATCAGATCCACTAGGGCAAGTACTTAGAAATGGAAATCATGGCCCAGGAAGTGAGCCATGGGCCCTTAAACAGGTTTTCTTGGAGGGAAGTGCACAGAAAGGTGGTATTTGGGATAACCAGGTGTGCTGTCTCCCCTTCACCTGGAAAAGAGAGGTTTATCTGCCCTTCATCCTGCCTGCTGTCTTTCCACAGCTCCTGTGCCCTAGTGCTTTGCAGACATGCCCTAAAGACTGTCTAGCCCACTGAATTATATAATGTCCCCATGCCACGCTTCCCTGAGGGGCCCAGGTGCCATGCCACTGGTGTCATTGCTGCAGGGCTCACGCACAAAGGGAGGGAGTTTCAGACACAGCCAAGAGAGAAGAAAGAGGTTATTCTTTGGCTATCTAAAGATGATCCATCCCCATATTTATGGTGGATGCCTTGGCTTCTTCTCATTGGCCAGATGGTCCTGGAGTTAATACGCTTCTCTCCAATAAAATACAAAAGGGGAGCAGCTGTAACTGCTGCTGCTGCTGGCCCTCAGACGGGCTTTTCTGCAGATGATGTTGGGGAAAGCAGCTTAAAATGTTCTGCAGAGATGATGGTGGAAATGTCCGTATTGGGTCTGCAGGCGACACTGCCCAGGTTTTCTACACCCCCCATCTCTCAAGCCCGATCAGGGATGCTTGCTTCAGCCACACTGTAAATTCCAAAGAGAAACGTGGTGAATTCTCTGCAGTCCTTCCATTACGAACGCAGATAAAATCTGAGCACTGAACAACTAGTTGCCACACATCACTGTGTATGGGATTCCATGAAGGTTACAAAGACAAACAGAATGGAGTTCCCACTTTTAAGGAGCTAAGAGTTTGGTAGGGGAGACATAATATGTACTTCTTCAAAGTCAAACCGAACTCTGAAATGCATCTGCTCATTAGCCCTGAGGCAGCCTTTGTCAACTTTCCACTAAAATATCCGGAAGACAGATGAAACACAGAAATTTATAATGAGAAAAACAAAGAGCAAATCCAATGGGAATGTTTACTAGTTGTGAGGCAGCTGACGTGGCTAGAGAAAAATTTACCAAAGCCTGGTCTCAGATAGCCAGGCTTCGTCTCGTGAAACCCCATAAAGGATCTGCTCAGAGACAGCTCACCACCGCACAGCCACCTCGCTGTCACAGGGACACGGCTTTCTGAGGAGGCTGGAGCATAGTGCTTGGTATAGGGTACTTGGTACTTGGCACAGTAAATGAGTGTCTGCCAGAGGACTGAATGAACGCACGAAGCCCTTCCCTGATGCACCATTCTCACCCCACCACTCCCAATGCCCCACTGCTCCCTCTTTTGCAGGACAGCACCTCTGTGGGCATGGAGCAGGGAGAGCTGGAGGTGGTAAACTGCATCCTGGAGCATGTCATTCTTACACCGAAAACAATTCAATCTGAAAGGGAAATAAAAAGGATTTCTGGTAGCCATACAGGGGTGGGCAAAAGTAAGGTTATAGTTGTAATACAAATAAGTAATACAATTAATAAATAGTAACAAGAATAAACTTGCATACTCACAACTTGTAAACCTTATTTTGGTCAACCCCTGTATATGCTGAAAATTGGACTTTACATGTGTTCAGTTGAGTCAGAGCATCAGAAAAAAAGGGGGAGAGACTGAGATGAAAGGCCCTTTTAGCAGGACAGAGTGTCGGAGGTCAGAGTTTCTCAGTTTGGCCACTATTAACACTTGGGGCCACATCCTTCCTTCTCGTTTGGAGTATCTCATGCGATGTAGGGTGTCTGCAGCACCCTTGGCCTCTACCTATTAGATACCAGTGGCACACATACCCCTCCCCGATGTGTGCCAACTGAAAGTGTCTCCAGACTTTATTACATGTCCCTTAGGGGACAAAATCACCCTCAGTTGAGGATCGCTGTCGAAGATGAACGTTCACGAAACTAGAAATCCCGTGGGAGCGATTTGCGTCACGTTGCCCTCTAGCTGTGAGGCTCAGCATCGCCACACAAACACACTCAGACCAGGGTGGAGGAGGCCGTGGCCTTTAACGGTGAGGTATTTAGAAGGATAGCTTGTTTAAAAAAAAAAAAAAAACAGCTATAGGCATTGGGGAGGTGGGGAACAATGTAGAACAAGGAAAAGGAAGATTATCCTAAAGATCCCACAAATAATCTACAGCAAAATACAGAAGAAAATTTCCAACAACTCTTTTCTTTTCTCACCCGAGCACAGAGCTCTGGCATCCATGAAATAAGCAGGAAACCATGAGGACAGATGGCCAATTTGGAAAGATAACAAATACAATATGACCCAGTGAGATAAAGGATGGAATGAAATAAAAATGGATCAGATTTTTTAAAAAGATTTAATGAAAACTAAAAATATAATCACAGAATCAAAATACACATGACAGGCAGTAAAAAAGCAGATTTGATAAAGCAGAAAAATCATGACAGTAATGTGAGTGCTCTCCCGACTGTAAAGAGAGAGGCAAAAGATTCCAGCCATGAGAAAACTGGAAGAAATTGACTTCTGGCCAAGATAGAGGTATAGGTAGACACACTGTGCCTCCTTGCACAACCAAAATAAGGACAACAACAATTTAAAAACAAAAAAACAACCAGTACTAACAGAAAATTGAACTGTATGGAAGTCCGAAGACCAAGGAGTTAAAGAAGACACATTCATCCAGACCAGTAGGAGGGGCGGAGTCGGGGAGCTGGGCGGAGAGGGCTTGCAGCAGGGTGGCTGGTGGACCCCAGGTGCACAGGCAGCAATGGGTGAACCCAGAGAGACCGTGGATCGTAGAGGGGTGCAGCTCATCTGGTCCCACATTCACACGCAGATAAACTGGGTGAACCTGGGGAGCAAGACAGATGGCGCAACCCAGGGTCCCAGCTCAGGGAAATAAAGCCTCAAAACACCAATTGAAAACACCTGTGGGTGTTGAGGTGCCAGAAGAAACTCCTGGCCTCATAGGAGAATTTGTTGGAGAGACCCACAGGGTCCTAGAATGTACACAAACCCACCCACCTGGGAATCAGCACCAGAAGGGCCAAATTTGCTTGTGGGAAGTGGGGGAAGTGACTGAAAACTGGCAGAGAGCATAGCAAGTGACATAGTTCCCTCTCAGACCCCTGTCCCACATACAGCATCCCAAACCAACAATACGGGTTACCCTGCCCTGGTGAACACCCAAAGCTCCACCCCTCACTATGTAACAGACTCACCAAGACAAAAAAAAAATGGCCCAAACAGAAGAACAGATCAAAGCTTCAGAAAAAAAATATAACTAAGCGACGAAGAGATAGCAAACCTATCAGATGCACAGTTCAAAACACTGATAATCAGGATATTCACAGAAATGGTTGAGTATGGTCACAAAATAGAGGAAAAAGTAAAGGCTACACTAAGTGAAATAAAAGAAAATGTACAGGGAACCAATAGTGATGGGAAAGAAACTGGGACCCAAATCAATGGTGTGAACCAGAAGGAAGAAAGAAACATCCCACCAGAAAAGAATGAAGAAAGAACTCAAAAAAAAATGAGGAGAGATGTAAGAACCTCCAGGACAACTCTAAACATTCCAACACCCAAATTATAGGGGTGCCAGAGGGTGAAGAAGAAGAGCAAGAAATTGAAAACTTATTTGAACAAATAATGAAGAAGAACTTCCCCAATCTGGCAAAGGAATTAGACTTCCAGGAAGTCCAGGAAGCTCAGACAGTCCCAAAGAAGTTGGAACCAAGAAGGAACACACCAAGGCACATCATAATTACATTACCCAAGATCAAAGATAAGGAGAGAATCTTAAAAGCAGCAAGAGAAAAGGAGACAGTTACCTACAAAGGAGTGCCCATAAGACTGTCAGCTGATTTCTCAAAAGGGACCTTACAAACAAGAAGGGGCTGGGCTGGAAAGAAGTATTCCAAGTCATAAAAAGCAAGGACCTACACCCTAGATTGCTCTATCCAGCAAAGCTTTCATTTAGAATGGAAGGGCACATAAAGTGCTTCTCAGATAAGGTCAAGTTAAAGGAGTTCATCATCATCAAGCCCTTATTATATGAAATGCTAAAGGGACTTACTTATCTAAGAAAAAGAAGATAAAACACATGTATAGTAAAATGACAGCAAACTCACAATTATTAACAACCACACCTAAAACAAAAACAAAAACAAACTAAGCAAACAACTAGAACAGGAACAGAACCACAGAAATGGAGATCACCTGGAGGGTTAGCAACAGGGGAGTGGGACAGGAAGAGAGGGGGAAAAGGTACAGAGAATAAGTAGCATAGATGGTAGGTAGAAAATAGACAGGGGGAGGGTAAGAATAGTATGGGAAATGCAGAAGCCAAAAACTTGTAAGTATGACCCATGGACATGAACTAAAGGGGGAGACTGTGGGTGGGAGGGGGTGTACAGGGTGGAAGGGAGTGAAGCGGGGGAAATGGGACAACTGTAATAGAATAATCAATAAAGTAAATTTTTTTAAAAAGAAAGAAAACTGGAAGAAATTAACAAGCTAATATGTAGATAGCATTCCTGAAAGTGGCATTAGAAAAAAAGAAATGGAAGCGACAATCAAAGATAAAATAAAAATTAAATGCAGGCAGATGGAAAAGACTCATGAAAATACAGGTTGAAGGAGTCCACTGGTTTCCAGGTCAATTCAATTAAAATCCATCCTCACATTAAGAAATTTTAGAAATTATATGAGTACAGGGTTTAAATGCTGCACGCATGCAGCAATTTAAAGAAAATGAAATTTCTCTGAAGGAACAAACATCAAGCAGTTTACAAATTCCTATTCTGAAATGAATTATAACCCACACTCAGCCTGTTTGTACCGGGTAGACAAGAGCTCAGAAAAACATGCTATCCATGTTCCCTTTTAAAAAGTCATTTTAAGGTATACCCCAGAAAGGAAAGAAATGAAAAGAAAAAAAATAGGAGGACCTCAGAAATAGAGGATTAATGGTATAAAAAGATTATATAAAAATATTGACAGTAAACACTGAAAGGTGCCCTGGCTGGTGTGGCTCAGTGGATTGAGCATTGGCCTACGAACCGAAAGGTGGATGGTTCAATTCCTGGTCAGGGCACATGCCTGGGTTTCGAGCCAGGTCCCCAGTTGGGGGCACACAAGATGCAATCATCAGTCAATGTTTTTCTCACACATCAATATTTCTCTTTCTCCCTCCCCCTCTCTAAAAATACATAAATAAAAACACTGAAAAGTAATAAGAAATTAATCTCAATAATAATTCTAGATAAAACAATGTGAAATTGTGAAACAATTGTTGTATGATGTCAGATAGGTGCTAGACTTATCAGGGTGATCACTTCATAAGGTATATAAATGTCTAATCACTATGTTGTATACCTGAAACTAATATAATCTTATATGTCAACAGTTATTGAAAAAAATTATTATGGGAATAGAATATAAAAAGTAGTAAGTTAGCATAAATAATCTAGACCTAAATCCCAAGAATACATTTAAAAAGAGTGAGATGTGCCCAAGGAGACCAGAAGTCACTAAAAGTGCCCTAACTGTTTACAGCAAAGGCGAGCTTGCTCTTGACAAGATTAGATGCACAAAATTAAATATTACTCTCATGACAAAGTAATCGAATAGAATAAAACAACTCAACACCACCAGGCAAAAAATAGCATCTGATTCACAAAACACTGAAAATAATAAAACAACAGGAAGCATAAAATAACAAGAGACTGTGTTGTAAACATAAAAAATAAATACGAATTAGTTTGGCAACTCTCTTACATGACAAAGACTCTCAAAATGAGCAAACCCTCTGGTCCAAACTATTATAATATTGTTTGTCAACTGTAAGTAAAAAAAATATTTTTTAAGTCATCCTTGTGAGTGGGGCTTACCTTTTTCAAAGCCCTTTCTTAAGCAGCACCTTATTTTGGGAGTTGCCAGGCACGGGTCCTTGTCCCCTTTGACAGCTGGAGGTAAAACGGCCTGGCAGGGTTGTACACAGGGTAAATGAAGCCCGTTGATGAACCACTTGGCACAAGTGTGGCACAACCTAAAGGCTCCCCACGCTGGGTCAGGGTCAAGGTGTCTTTAGCCCTGGCAAGCCCAGTCTCCAGGAGCACAGGTCAACATTGCTCCATCCAGAACACCATTGTCTCTCACCTAATCAATTACAACAGCCCCCTAACTAGGTGCCCTACCTTCAGACTCACCCCATGAACACATTCTCCACACTAGCCATCTTACTGATACTCAAGTCTGATCACTCCACTCCTGTTTAAAACCCTTCATTAGATCCCCATTGGTCCAGGATCAGGTCCAAACCACTTAGAGTGGTTTATTGAGTCCTGCATGGTGAGGCCACTGCCTCTCTCCACCTCCTGCAAGCCCCTTCTCTCCAAGCTCTCCTCTCAGCTCCCCCATCTGTGCTGTGTGTCGTCCCCTTGCTCTGGGTCTTTGCACATGCTGTGCCCTGACTGGGGCTCTCCCACCACTCCATCCCCCCTTCCCCCCCTCTCCCTTATCCAACTGACCTCGACTTCTGACACTTCCTCTAAATGTCTTCATCCCCCAGCTCTCCACTGAAATGTCACTTCCTCCAGGAGTCTTTCCTGACTCTACACTAGCACAGGTACTCCCAGAGAGACTGGCCTCCCCATCAGAGTCCACATCACTATTTGCTGTGGTTGCTTGTTTAGCTGTTTGCTCCACAGCACGGAAAGTGATGTGTGGAAATGGACAATATGAGTCCTGGGAAAACAACAAGAGAAAGGGAAGGAAGGAAGAACAGGGGAAAGCGGGTGGGCAGGAAGAAACTGCCTCACGTGTCCGAAGTTTGCCTTCTTTGGGCCCTTGCTTTGTCTTTACATTTGGGTTTTTTCTCCATCTGACCTCTGGGCAGAAATGAAGGACAGGGAGCCACCCCCAGCAAATCGAAATAGAGGAGCATTGAAAAGAGAAGTTGAAGCATAGCAGTTTATTCTTTAAAAATCAATAGCTGTACCTGAGAAATTTACCCATGGAAATTAAGAATTCACAATCAAGACTCTGAATGTCCTCTGAGCCAAAAGCTCCTTCTGAGAAAGCTCCTTGGAACAGCCAAGTGCTTAGAGAGAGAGAAACCGAGGGGCCCAGAGCCCTAGCTGGGATATTAACAAATGATCTCAGGGACGAGGTCCCATCACCCCCTTCTTCCTGTGTGTCTCATGGTGACCCCCATGGGCTACTGCCTGCACCTAAGGGTTTGATGTCCATCTCCACCTGCTAAGCTGTGAGCAACTGCAGTCAGGACCCAGGTCTGAGTTCTGGGTGCCCTCAGCACTCCATATACTGCCTGGCACCTGGTAGATGCTCAAAAAATGTTTTCTGCATGAATGAATGGCCTCTTTGAGTAAGCCACCTATTATCATTCCTTTTTTCTGTGCATATTCACTGCCTACCCAGGAACCCAGACAGACATGATTCCTCCCCGGTGGGGTGGGTCTGCAGTCTCTTGGAGGTGGTAGACAGACACTGAGCATATGGCTCCAGGTCTAGGGAAGAGACAGTCACTGTGACCTGGGAGCCTACAAGAGGGGTAGTCAAAGCTGAGAGATCTGAAAGCTGTATGGGACTGAGCTGGACGAAGGGAGGTGGGTGGGAGAGAAAGTTCCAGGGAATGGGAAGAATATGTGAAAATGTCCCAGATGGAAAAATGTAGCCACGGAGGTGGCTCTGAGAGGAGTGGAGGTCCCCAAGCATGGAAGCCAGCACAGTGTGGTGCAGCTGTTTTCACACGTGACCTAGCCGGGGAGCCTTTTCTTCCAGTGAAGTTCTGTGTGGAATCTGTGAGCAGGAAACATGAAAGGAGAGCTGGTCTGGTCAGAGCTGCTGCTGTGTTCACCAAGGCAGGCAAACATTTTGGCCCGGAGCCCCTCAAACTCCGACATGCACACCAATCACCAGGGGATCTTGGGGAAAGGCAGATTCTGAGCAGGAGACCTGGGGTGGGGCCGAGATTCTGCATTTCTAAGGGGCTCTAGGTGATGCGCACCCTGCTGGTCCACCAACGTTGCTGTGAGCAGCCAGACCCTAATCACACAGTAGGCAGTTAACCAAGACCCGGGAGAAAGCAGGGGATGGCCAAGTGACCTCTCCAGCTCTGAGGACAGGCCTGTTGGGGGCGCAGGGGTTGCATGAATCTATAAGTAAACTTGAGACACTGTACAGGCCCAGGGCTGGGCATGTACTACCGTCGAGGTTGCTCCCGCACACACAGCCGTAGCCCCTGCTGTTTGAGTAGGTGTGCTCGTGTGTTTGTGTGCACACCTCAACAAATGCTCACAACCAGAACAAGACTGATGGGCACTAAAAATAGTTCCTGGGAGTTACAGCCACATAATCCGGATTTAGAAGAAAATGAATTATTTGATCTGTCGCTCTGATGTCAGCAGGTCACTTACAATCCACCCGACTCCTGCCCTGTTATTTTGGTGCCCCTGACAAAAGGAGGAAGAGATACTCCGAGCAGGGCTTCAGCTTCTTGGAAAGGAATGAGGGCATGGTGCCTCATGAAAGAACTGTCTCTCTGCACGTCTTGGTTCAAAGGTGTCCTTGGGTGTCCCAAAATGGCACAGAGTCGCAGGTATTCATGCCTGGAGAGCAGAGGGCTAGGAGTACCTCGGGATTTGGGGACAATATGAAGGTCCCCCACCCAAAGCTATCACCCACCGCCACCTGTCACAATGACTAAACCCAGTCTGTGGACGTTTGTGCTCTTGTAATCTAAAGATTTGCAGCCTGAAGGATGTTCAGTCTTCTGGATAAGGTAATATTTTAAGCTTTGCAATCGGTGACATTTTATCAGGCAATTCTTTAGAAAGTTTGAAGACCAGTACATGAAAAAGGGGCCTTCTGGAATGAGACCCTGAATATGAGTCAATGTTTCTGTAAAACTGCCCAAAGAACGAATGTGATTTTTTTATACTAATAAGAATTGAGGGGCCCTGGCTGGTGTGGCTCAGTGGATTGAGCCCTAGCCTGTGAACCAGGGGGTCACTGGATCAATGAACCAGGGGTCGCTGGATCGATTTCCAGTCAGGGCACATGCCTGGGTTGCAGGCCAGGTCCCTAGTAGGGAGTATGTGAGAGGCAGCCACACATTGACATTTCTCTCCCTCCCTTCCTCTCTCTAAAAATAAATAAAATCTTTTTTAAAAAAAGAATAGAGGGTACAAATTAAAAGACAGGATGACCCAGAGAATTACATGTGCTCAGAATCCATAGAGCATCCAGAATCTTTGTCACGCTTCTCTACCACATAAGTCCTGTAATGGCCAGCCATCGCTCTTAGAAGACCCAAGCCCTTCCAAAGACCCGTGAAGACTGCACCACCCAGCCCTAGGCACCACTCCAGCCCCACATCTCCCACTGCCAAGCTCCATCCACGTTGGCTTGCTTCCAGCTCCTGCCACATGCCCAGCACCTGCCCTGCCTCAGGACCTTTGTACATGCTGTCTCCTCTGCTTAGATTGCACTCCTCTCTCTCTTTACCTGGCCAGCTCCCGTTCACCCTGCAAGCCTGAGTTTAAATGTTCCCTCCTCAGTGAAGCTTCTCTGATTCCATGGTCCCTCACACCATACGTCTCAGCATCTCTCCTGCTCTACTGCAGCAGTAGTAACGACAGCTCACATTCTCTCAGTGTTTACAATGGGCCAAGCTTAATTCAAGCACTCTCACTTATTTACTCCCAATAAATGAAAGTTATTATTATTTCCCTCCATCCAACTGATGAGGAAACTGTGGACCGAAAAGGTCAAACAACTTGGTCAACGTCACCAATGGTAAGTGGTGGAGCTGGAGTTTAAACCCACGCAATGTAACTTCAGAATTATTTGCTTTTGTATGTTTTTCCTGCCAGACTCCAGAAGCCAGGAACTGGGTCTCCATCAGCAGTGCCCAGCACAAGATCTGGCACATACATAGTAGGCACTTAATAAATATCTGTTGAGGTCCTGGCAGGGTAGCTCATGTGGTTAGAGCATTGTCCCAATACACCAAGTTTGCAGGTTTGGTCCCAGCCAGGGCACATGCAGGAGTCAACCAATGAATGCATACATAAGTGAACAATAAATTGATGTTTCTCTCTCACTCTCTTTCTCTCTTTCTCCCTCTCTCTAAACTCAATGAATAAAATTTTTAAGTTAAAATAAGTTTATTGAATGAGTAAATTAGGGTGGGGCCCGAGGAGTGGTGAGAAGCCTAGAATGATTAGGTCAGCCAAAAAGTCCATTACATTTTTTTCACACGATGGCTCTAGTAATGCTTAGTTGTCTTTAACTTCATTTGAAACAATTTTGTTAGATTGTATGGTGACAGCTGTCACAGCAGCATGCATTTTAAACATAAACTTATCCAAATTGATGGATTTTTGAGTAGTCATTTAACATTGAAGATGGAAGAAAACATGTAACATCTTTAGCGTATTATGCTTTATTATTTCAAGAAAGGTAAAAATGCAACTGAAACACAAAGAAAGATTTGTGCAGTGTATGGAGAAGGTGCTGTAACTGATCGAACATGTCAAAACTGGTTTGCGAAGTTTCTTGGCACTATAGACATTCTAGCCAAATAATTCTTTGTCGTAGGGTCTGTCTTATGCACTGGAAGATGTTTAGCAGAATCCCTGGCCTTTATCCACTAGAAGCCAAGAACGGGAGATAGCCAACATGCTCAAATATCCAAATCAATAAAGTCATTGGTGAAAATGAAAAATATATCTTTCATTTTATAGAAAAAAATCATTTGGACTTTTTGACCAACCCAATATATCATGCCTGGGGATGAAGGGACTGCTTAGCTGAGGGGAGAGGTGCAAGGCCGACCTGAAAATTGGGAAGGAAACAGGCTCCATCAGAGCGGCGGCGGAGGACAGAACCAGAAACAACTGGTAAAAAAAAGTCTCAGCTGGGAGACTGCAGCTCAGTGAAAAGACCATCACTCAGCGTTGTGCCCAAACAGAGAGTGGGCCCCTTAGGGGCCGTGCCGAGGCTGCACGAGCCGGTGATGGGAAGGCGCCGGGAGAGATTCTCTCTTCAGGTGGGGATCCAGACCGCACCGTTCTGCACGTCCCTCTAACACCTCCTATTCTAAGGCCCGATGAGAGGCACCCCACCTTCCTATCCCTCATTCCCAGGGGCGCCATAGGAAAAATCACAGCAGGGATGTAAATCCATAGGCATAGGTCGACATAATTTGCTCCTAGCTGAAAAGAAAAAAAAAAAAAAGATGAACTGGAGTCTTAACCAATACAATGGAAAAAGAAGACTCCTCACAGGGCCAGAGCCTTGCAGCCCAGCCACGTAGGAAGACGGAATTCAAACCAGACCAGGAGGCCCTCTCCTCATCCTCCAGAGCTGCACGGGGTAATCCCTCCACTCCACGGCCCTGCCTCTCAGAGCAAAGCCCTGTTCTGAGGAACAGGCGGGACATCTCGGGGCTGAGGAGTTTTCCTTGGCATTGAATTGAGCAGACTGAGGGCACTTCTGCTAGATCACCTTTAAGGGCCTTCCCCTTTGATATTTTGATTTTAAAAATTGAATTAGATTGAATCACAGCATGTCAGAAGTAAGAGGGAATCTAAATCGTCCAGTTCAATCCCTCCGCCTTATGGAGAAAGGAACTCAGGCACAGAGTGGGGAGGCAGGTTCTCCAAGGTTGCACAGTAAATGGGTAGCAAAATTAGAACTCAGCCACTTGTTTCCCAACCTCCCGTTTATAGATTATTTTTCTCCAATTCTCTGAGGCCGGTTTCCAGAGTTGGCATTCTCCGACATCAGGCAGGCCCTGTGTGTCTCCCTATGGAGAGCCCTCCACGGGGTTGTTCTTAGCGGAAGCTCCATTTGTGACCAGGAATTAATTCCTAGCTCTTGAAAAATCTTTCCATAAGGACCAGATGATTTCTTTACTCTCCCTGAGCCCAGAGGCTCTGGAAACAGGGGCAGAGCAGAGACCTGAGAACATGTGCCCAAATGACCTAAGGTGGGTGGGGGTGGGGGTGGGGGTGGGGGAGGCAGTCTGATGTCTGTCTGGGGGCAGGACTGGTGCACTGGCTCTCACTATATATAGCCCTGGAGAAAGGGAAGATCTAGAATGAGTAAGCTTAAATCTCTCCCAGCCCAGTGATTTCTCCAAAACCTAGTTCCTGCATCTGCTACGGTGAAGTGAAAAAATGAGGAAATACTTAATGACGTTTGTATGTAGGTAAAGACACCTTTCCTGAAAAAGACCATCCTTCACCCTGGACTTTGTTCTTCTGTCTTTTATGAAATGCTGGAGGTAGCAGATGGTACTTGGTTTGGGGTATTAATATTCTTACCAGCAAAATGAAAGCTGACAACAAAGTTGAAAACCTTGTTGCTTGGGTATCCCAATTTTGGGCAAGTTTTAGAAATCCATGAAATCTGGAAACTGCAGTCTCTCTCTCTCTTTTTTTAATACCTATTGGACCAGAGGACCCTAGAAAAAAAGTAAAATGTTTCCATGTTCTCATAGTTGATTACAAACCAAATCCAAAGGTTGAGAATACACAAAACTATTCCCACTCAGCACTGAAGTTGCTGTGTGATACTGGGCAAGTGGTTTAACTTTGGGCATTGATTTCTTCGTCTGGGAAATGGGCACAATAACCCCTGCCCTGACTTCCTCACAGGTAGCGAAGGTCAACAAATGTGAAAATGCTCTGAACATAAGGGGTAGTTATAATCAGCTCTGTGCAAACAGCTGCGAACTCCCGTGCCTGCAGGGCAGGAGGGCAATGGAAACAAGTGAGGCAGACCAAGCGTGAGCGAGCAGATGCCAGCTGCCGCTCAGGCTCAGTGCTGAGGAGACATTGTGGCACGGTGTGGAATGGGGAAAATTAGCGAGTCTGGCATCTGAGGGGAGGAGAGTAAACCCATTGGTTTACTAAGGTGAGCCTAGTACAACCAACTCTCATTTTCAAAGTCATTGAGACTTGAAATTTCTATTTGCTATCTTTATGTTTTTAAATGTGGGCCACAAATTCAAACTTGAAAAATAAGTGCACAGGATAACCCCCACAACAAAATAAGGCCATGTGTGGGCTGCCTATATGTGAACCTCTGGCCTCCGTGGCTCCTCTTCCCTCTTCCTCTAGAAGCCCCGCAGGCAGGTCAGCGTTCAAGTGCCCTGAAGGCAAGGACACAGTTCAGACGGATCTGAACAGTACAAATGTGCGGTAAGGAGCCATCCCCGGGGACCTATGCACACAGCTCTGAGTTGGGCCAGGGATGGAGCCAGTTGACAAGTATTTTGTGAGTGAGGACAACATGCCCTGTACAGGCTGTCCCCACACTCAACCCCTCCGAATGTCTGCTCTGAACTCTAGCCAACGGGAAACACAATTTCCCCCTCCTAAAAATGGGACCAATGGCACATGTCTTGCCTACTTAAGTAGGACGTTGTACACAACTGGAAAAGAACAAGGATGGTACATTCATGGTGAGCCTGTTATGTCCCTAGTGGTGAGGAGGGGATGGATGGTAACTAGCAGGGGGCCAGGCACAGTGCTGTATGGGTACGCCCATTAGTTCAACCCTCCCAGCCCAATAAGGTAGATACTATTAGCATTGGCATTCTATAAGTATGAAAATGAAGGCCCAGAAAGGCTAAGGAATGCCCAGTGCCACACGGCTAAAGAGCAGAAGGACTGGGGGCCAACTGCTGGCTGCCTTCCTTCCCGCTGAGCCCAGAGGCATGTCAACAGCATGGGCCAAGAAGACCCTACGCACTGGTCGAGTTGGCAGGCAGATTAAAATCTATTTTCCCAACTTTAGCCTAATTCAATGCCTGGCACAAAAGAGGCCAGTCCCATTATCCTTATTAAATATTAGCTCCCTTCCTCCAACTTCACAATCTGTGGTGAAGATCAAACCATAGGATGGCCTAAGGCAGGGCACCTCAACTTCAGCGCTATCAACATTTGAGGTCAGGTCACTCTTTGTCGTGGGGGCCATCCCGCGCACTTCGGGATATTTAGCACTGTCCCTCGTCTCTATCCACAGGAGCACACACACACAGAGAGCCTTGGCCACCTGTGACAACCAAAAATGTCTTCAAACATTGCCAAATGCCCCCTGGGGGAAGGGCGGGAACAGAACTGTCTCTGGTTGAGACCGACTGGTGTAAGGTCCGATCAGCCCAATTCTCCCTCGCGGGCCCGCAGTGATGCGCCCTCCTCTGCCTCCCACAGCTGCCAAGCCCCCACCCCTTCTGAGAGGCCCCTCTGCCCCCAACCCTGGAATAAGAGGCATCTCCCCAGGAACCAGCTCCCTGCGGTCCCAAAACAGATCCCCGAGAACGTTCCGTTTGAAGGGCTTCACTGTTAGTTCCCACAGGAAATGGATGCGGCTTGGGGGTAACAATCAAGACAGAAACTGGGAAATTACAACAGTCCCAGAGTTCTCCTAACAGTAGGGACATACCTACCACATAGGCTCATTTGGGGGGCTCAGCACATGGGAACCAGTCAGGTAAATAATAACTATTAATGGTAACAAACTTATTATACATCATTCAACAAATACTCTTTCTATACCTTCTAGCTGCCAGCAATGTTGTGATAGTTTTACTTATATTTTCCTAACCCTAATACCTACAAGGAAGAGACTACTACCAAATGGGTGGTTTGTAGAAGAAAACACTGGGCTTCGGTGAAGTGAAAAACTGGCCAAGTGAGGGCTAGACAGTGGAGGAACAGGTTCGAGCCTGCTGCCACCCCAGCAGATGAGACGCGGCGTGGATGGGGGAGAAGAGATTCACCAGGCAGGAGGCAGGAGCACCACCACTCACTCTGCTGGCCCGGCACCCATCAATAAACCTCCTGGCGGCCCCAGTGCCCCACCCGTAGGACAGGGAGGGGGGTGTGGCTGGGTCAGAGTCTGTCTGACTTTAAAATTCCTTAACCTACATCTATTATCCCCTCTCGAATGTTCCTCCAGGACGAGTGATGGTAATTCATTGTTAGATTCAGGGGAAAAAAATGCTATTTAAGAAGAAAAAGAGATTAACTCTCAGACTGAGTGTTTCCCATTATAAAACTCCATTTTCTCACTAAATACAGGATTAGTGTTGTTCAAATTGCGTCGCTGGAATGAGTGGGGGAGGGGAGAAGTAATGAACTTCTGCTAAGCGAAAATGTTCATCAGCTGGAGAAGAAGATCTAAATTAATGAGCAAGAAACGCTAAAAACAATCACACCAGGCCGGCTTTCTCCAGACTTATATTACTAACAAAACGCAGAGAAACAGCAACTGGTTCCAAGCGGAGAACGATGAAGGAGAAGGAGCCCCGGCCGGTTTATTCACAGACGCCCAGGGACATGGAGCGGGGAGGAAGCCCTGGGGAGCGCGGCATCTGAAATAATTATACCGGCGACTGGTGAGGGCTTAACCTCTATTATCTCATTTAATCCTCACAATCTGGAACTATAAACACTATCTCCATTTCATTGGTAGAAACACTATGTCTGGGGAGGTTTACTTCCTGGCCCACACAGCTGGTACATGGCAGAGCCAGGATTTGAACCAGATCCGACACTACATCTTGTTCTCACAGCCTCCAGACCACACTGCTTCACTGTGGCTGGCCTCGGTTAAAATGTCTCTAGTGCAAGGGTATGCACTACCTCCTAAGCTGGCCCAGTTCCATCACAGAGAACTCTTGGCTACAAGGCACCGTCATCAACTGGGCTGAATGTGCCTCCCCCACCCTATCCCCAAGACCTAGATGTCCCACAGAACCAAACATCTCCCATTCCCTCGTGGCAGCCCTTCAGAGGTTTAAAGCCACCGATCACCCCAACATGTCTCTCCTCCAGGATGAAAACCTCATTCTCTTTCTTGTTCCCTGCTTGGCAAGGCCTCCAAAACTGTCCTAGCTCAATCACCTTCTTCAGGACAGACTCAGGTTTGACAGTGGGACTCTTAGAGAACAGAACCCAGATTTCCAAGGGTATCCGGCCAGAAGAGAATGAAGAAGGACCGTCTCCTCCCTCATTCTAGGTCTACTACCTCTGTTAATGCGTTCTGAGAGCCCCTTGTCAGCAGCCAGCTCGCATACTGGCTGATGATACGCTTGCCCCCAAACAGCGAAGACCTCTCTAAGTCTTTTTCTAAGTGACCTTTTTCAGACAGTGAGTGACTCAGCTCCTCTGTTCAATGACTAGTTCATTCACAGCAAAATTCAACCAACTTGATCCCACCAAACAAAACCACCGAGGAAACTCACAGGTTCTATCCCATTCAAAATTCAAAATCCGTTTTTCTTTAGGAGGTGACTAATTTATCAGTTGGTCCAGCAGGAATGGACATCCTGTTAACCAACCAGCCCTCATAAGCCCTTAGTTCTTTATTTTATAAAGCACTTTCATATCAATGACAAAAACTACTATCTTGAGTACTTACCACATGACAGGCACCAGACCAGTTGATTGTTCCAACCCTTACGATAATCCTGCAAGTTTGGCATTATTATTTCCCTTGTCTCAGAAGAAACTGGGGCACAGGGGAGTTTAGTAATCTGCCCAAGGTTTCATAACTACCTTAACACGTTCTCCCCTGTAGGTACCAGGTCTGAGATTCAAATCGAGGTCCACAGGACCCAAAGTGCACACTTTTCCACCACAGCACGATGGCTTCTGAGCCAAAACATCCTGTGCAGGCTCGTCCTGGGGTGGTGAGTCTCTATGGACTTACCTAACCTCTCATTTGATCGTCAAGAACACCCAGGGATCCTGACACTGGAGAGACTGGGGCCTTGTCCAAGGTCCCAAAGACTGGGTGTCTGAGTCCTCACCAGCTACGCTGCCCTTGTACTGGGTTCAGGCACAGCAGGGCCCTCACCCTGCTGTATGAATCCAGGCTCCTGTTTCCGGCCGAGGCTCCCGGACCTCCTCCGAGGACCTCCTCAGCTCAGAGGGGTGGGGAGGGCCAAGGCCCAGCCCCTGCAGAGAAAACCAATCAATCCCATGTCCACCCACCAGCTCCCAAAGAGAGCAGCTGATCAGCCAGAGCTGATCAGAGGGAGGTGATGTAAAGGTCAAACGGAGTCTGGATGTCTGTCTGCCCTTCCTTCACGACAAATGTGTCTGGGATGTGAGCACAGGAAGAGGGTGATATCTTAAGATGGGAAGCTTATCGGGGACCCTGGATTCACCCAGCCTGTGGCAGCTCCGTTTTATAAAAAGCAGGTCCAGTTGTCACGACAGGCCAAGCAGTGGAGGGACTTGAGCAGTGGAAGGCAGAGAACCCAGACTACGTATTGAGCCTTGGGGTCAGCTGCTGGTCATTGGACCCTGTTGCTGGAACATTTTCAGTCTCGCTTGGCTCATCTTTAAGATGGTGAGAGCCACCATCCTAACGATGCTGTGAAAAGAACATGGAATTGCCCTTGGGTGTCTCATCCCATGTCAACCAGAGCTACAGTTGCAGGAACCCTTACAAAGCAAGTAGCAGAGCTGGTGACAAGGAGTTGCCCCTGTTCTCGAGAGGAACCTTATGTACGACCTCAACAGATCAAACTGATCACAGCTGAACTACTGCTCTAAGAGCACCAGGGAGCAGTGTAAAGACCAGCCATCCAAGAGCTCATTTTACACGTGGGGAAACTGAGGCCCTGAGAAGGGAAGGAACTCGAAGTCTCAAAGTGGACTGCAGGACAGGACGCAGACTGGGATGCAGAACTCACCAGTTCTGGCTGCGTGCACGTCCTACTTCAACATGCTGGTTGCCCGCTCTTTTCCCTCCGTGTAACTGTGTGTGTATGATATCAAACAGTGTTTTAGAACATGGCTTTCGAACGACGCTCCTTGCAGCCTAACTGTTCAGCAAAGGTGGGGAGATGGGCCGGAGGACAGGGAGAGGCAGGACTCTTTCCTCTGCTCCAATGCAGGCGAGGCCGCATTTATCTCTGCTACCTGTTAATAGCATCACTCACACTTCCTGAGCACTTACTATCTGACAGACAGCATGCTGAGCATTTTCATGTACATCACCTCATTTAATAACTCCAGTGAGCCTAATAAGGTAGATGTTATTTTTATTCCCATTTTAGATATGAGAAAACTGAGGGTTAGAAAGATAAAGTAACTTGTGCAAAGCCATAGAGCCAGCAAGTAGTAAGGCTAGAGTCCAACCCCCGGGGCCTGCGCCAACAATCCCTGTGCTGTCCCAGCCAGGTGCCATGTCCTCTGAAGAAAGGGACCCACAACCCACCTGTTTTTTCCCCAGTTTGAAAGGCCCTGCTCAGAGAGGGAGGAGCAGCGCCCAGCTTCCCCTCTCTAGCTGCTCTCCTTGTGTCTCAGGTCCAGGAGTAACCTGGGTGACCTTCTGCATGGCCACCAGGTAAGGGTCTCACCAAAACTGTCCCCTCCACTGGCCTGACACAGGCTAGAAACCTGGTAGGTCTTCCACCATCACCGAGGCACTGTCCCCACAGCCACCACCAAGTCTAGTCAGGGCACCTCAGAGCTCAAAGCAAATGACAGTCATTTTGGACCACCCCATGTTTCCCTCTCCTCACCCATGTCACCTGGAGCTGTGTCACCTGCAACAGTTCTACCAGGTGAATGAGACAACTGAACCCTTGGTGTGCACATGACTTCTCTGCAGTCACACTGTCATTCCCAAACCCAACCCTCAACTTCAGAACCTGCTTTTCCCCAGCCAGTTCCTGGAGCTTTTATTTGTTTCTGATCTTTTCTGCCTTGACCCCCAAAACACCGCTCTGCACAAGGCTGCTGAGACAAAGGCTATATATAAATGCCTGGGCCCTGAGATCCCTATTTCAGCAGTAGTCGATACACCCCTGTTTAAGGTCCCACTCAACTCCCCACACTTGCATGGGACCTGAGCGGCCACGTCCCACGGGGAAGGATCTGAAAAGGAGATGCTCGGTAGACATGCTGTGACCTGAAACACGAGTCAGCAGGACAGCTAGGACAGCTGGGACCCCAGCTCCCAGTGCTGCCCAGCTCTCCGGGGGGAACTCAGGCACCAGCTGAACTTCTAACCACCATATAACAAAAGACCATCCCAAGAAGAATAGTGTAGGAAGGAATAATGTTCCTAACTGTCAAGTGGAAAAACCCTGCACAAAAAAAAATAGCACATTTATTCTTTATACTCCCAAAGCATCTATATTTGTGCACATACAAATAGACTATACATACTTTTTAAAATATAGAAATGAGATGTTATGGTATGCACTGTTTTCTGTCATCCCTTTCTTTTTTTTCATTTAAAGTATCCTAAGTATTTTTCATGTGTGTGCATGAACCTCTTCAGCATTGGATTACCAGTGATTTTGCTCTTTCTTAGTTCTACATTTTGGTGGACAGCTGTCACTTTTGCGTGCCCACTTCTCCTCTGGGGAATAGCCCACCCTGCCCGTACAGCTGTGGCAGGGCGATCCCAGTGCTCGTGTCCCCACTTCCATCACCTCCACCCCACCCCGCGCCCCGCGGAGGCTGTCACGTGACTCAGGCTAGCCAAGCGTAGCTCTCCCTTCCCCTACACAGAGTGGATGGTTCAGAGGGAGTGCCTGCCCAGTCTGAGCCTCCAAGACTTGAAGTCTGAACACTAAAGGAGAGGGCTTTGGTCTCCCTCTGTAGTTCCATGATGAAAGATCACAATAAGCCAAGAATTGTTGGGAGACCTGTTATGCCACTTCCATTTAGGGAAATTCCACCTTAGAATGAGGGTGAGTCAGAGCGGAAAGCTGAGCCAGGAAATGGGGAAGGAGCCATGATGATATCGTTTGAACTTCTGGATCCAGTTGTGCCTGAAGCTGAAGATGTCCCTGAAATACCTAATCCTGTGATCCAATAGATCTCTTCCTAAACTAATGTGAACTGGCTATCTATAATAGATCTAACACGTGTGTTTTCTGATAAACAACTGTAGGTGTGTGCATACCACTTTTTATTCCCCAGCATTTTCTTCTCTCTCTTTATAGCACCAATTTTGTATGCCATACTCCCACATATGTTAATTAGTCCATTTTTCATATGTCAGAACCTCCCCAAATAAAAGGCGAGTTTGTTGAAAAAAGGAACTGCATCTACCTTATTCCATATGCCCAGCACCATGCATTGTTTACTGCAGGAACTCAGAAAGCCCTGCTGAGTTCACCCCCACATCCATCATGATCAGAAATGCATGTAGGTTAGACTTTGGGGGAGGGGCCAAGAACACACTGCCTTACGGCATTCTCACTCTCTCATTCAGTTCACACAAAGAGTGCAGCCTGGGGCTTGGATCTATGCTCACGTACAGAAGGATTGAATCCAGAAACTCTGACTGTGAGAGAAGAAACTTGAGCCACCGCCAAGGCCCATGGTTCCCAAACTGATTTTACCAAGCCCCAGGGCTTGGTGGGGATGTCAGGAGGCAAGGGCCCCAAAATCTGATGGGAGAAGTAGTGGCCAAGCTGAGGGAGCTGGCTCTGTGACCCCGTTACCACCAGTGCAGTCCCCACTTAACCCATTTAAATACCAAGAGTGCAACAGCAGTCTAGTGCTTTAAAAAGTAAATCACGGGTCTAACTGACTCCTGTATTTTGCACATGGGCCAGCAAGTCCTGGGGAGGAGACGCTCCAGCCCAGGATCCCTCAGTGGTCACTGGCAGACCTGGGTGAGAACCTGGTCTCCCAGTTCCCAGGTCAGTACACGCTCCAAACCCCTGTGTGCTTTTCCAGATGCCTTTGAGTCTCCAGTCTCCAGAGGCTGTTGAGGACCCATAATAGTGACCCCCCAAGGTCCATGAGCCTCAAAATCATCTGGGAGCTTGTTAAAGATGCTGACTCCCGGGTTCCACCCCAGGATCTGCTTTCTGACAAACGTGGACTGAAGTCGAGGCAGCACTACTAGTGAATCCCTTCAGAAACCGAGTCCCTTGCCAGGCTTTTCTGGAAAAGCTATCTGCCCCTACCAACTCCCTGCCTGGCTGACCCCTGCCCTCCTGGGGAGTGGTAATTGAATGTCACATGTTGAGCGCAATCCTCTGTCATCATGCTCAAGTCCCAACAGCTCAGAGTAATTAGATCTAGACTGGGCAGAGACACAAAGGAATAATATATTAATGCAATTTGAAGTTTCTAAGGTTCATGCAGTGAGAGAGACTGGGGTCAGCAAAAGAAAGTGCAGCCCTGTTTCCAAGTGAGGGGCCTCATGGCAAAGCCACAACATCCCGTCAACATCCTCAGTTCATTCCAGCTTCTCTCCCCCTTGCTTTCCTCAGGCTGGTGCCCCATCAAACAGAGACATGCGTACATGGTGGCAACCTTCGTCCTTCCCAGTATAAAGGGGTAACAGATTTAAAACCTCCACTGCCCTGGGATTGGCTGCATTTTAGCAACTGGATTTAAAAACTGAAAACATTTCCCAATCCTTCTCCAGCCTTTTGAGTCAGAAGCCACAGGAGTGAAACCCTGGGACCTATATGTTCATAGAGAACCCCACTGAGTTTTACATGACCAGCCCAACTCCAATCCATGAGCTAAACTTGGGGACCCCTTCACGTGTTCGCATGTGAAGGTTGCTGGATATTATAAAAGGTTAGGGTAGGAAAAGGAGACAAAAGAGGCCCTGGAAGGAAAGAGTCAGAAAGTCACCACTTGGCAACCACCAATGAAAAGACAAATGTGAATGAGGTGACCAGTGAATCCTAAACACATTAGGCAAGGAGCTGATGGAGAGCTTTGCCAGGGTGGGGCCTGCTGAAGTCACGGAAATCAGGGCAGCCTGACAATTTACATGACCCAATGTAAAGGTCTCTGGGGAGAAAGAACACACTACACAGTCACCCAGCCTAACCAACTGGGCCTGAAGATAGTCACATGCCAGACTAACACCACTCCGCAGGAAATACTGGGGACAAGGGGACAACCGAACCACCACCAGGAAGCAATCACCTGCATCCCCAGTGTGAGAGTCCACAAAAGACCCAACCTCTCCAACAGGGCAACGGGATTACAGAGTGGGGACAGGAGGACGCTATCCGAAAGTGAAGGAGACAAGTCGTGTAATTACCAAATACAATGCGAGAACCTTGTTTAACTCCTGAGTTCAACAAATCAACTAGCTTTTTGATGGTTGTTCCATGACAGTTGTCCCCATTTCCCCCCATACTCTCCCCCACCCTACCCACCCCCCACCTCCCACATTCAACAAATCAACTATTAAAAGGCAATGTATGAGACAATGTGAGAAATTTTAATATGACTAGTTGGGATGATATTAAGGGATTATCATAAATGTGGTGAGGTATAATAATTTTTGTCTTTATCGGTTAAAGCTAGATAGGAAGTATTCACACCTAAAACGACATGATTCTGGTGTTTAAAATGCTCCAGTTGGAAAAAAAAATGTAACCCTGACTGGTGTGGCTCAGTTGGTTGGGCATCGTCCTGCAAGGCAAAGGTTGCCAGTTCGATTCCCAGTCAGGGCACAAGCTTGTGTTGCAGGCTAGGTTCCCGGTCAGGGCATATATGGAAGCGAACCAATTGATGCTCATCTTTCACATCAATGTTTCTCTCCCTCTCTCTTTCTCTCCCTCTCTCAAAAAATAAATAAATAAAATCTTTTTAAAATTTATTTTTAAATTTTTTAAAGTAGAGGGGTAGTTAAAACAAGATTAATAAAGTGTCGACAATTGCTAACACCGAGCAATAAGTTCATTAGACCATTCTCACTAAACTCTTTTGTATTCTTTAACACTCCATTACAAAAAATGTTTAATTCCTGGCACCACTCCTCATCTCTAGTGGGAAATGAGGCAATGACTGGTGAGTGGGCAGGTGAGAGGGAAAAAATAAACAAGCAAATAAAATACAACTGACTAAAGCACAGGACGCTGTTGACAAAGCTTCTGCTCAGCACTGGCTGATGCAAGCACGCAAACACCTCCTCAGACATTCGTTCATTTTTGCCTCGTACTGTGTCTCGGGCCTACCGTTAGGCTGTGAGAGGCAAGAAGTACCTTGAGGAGATTAGAGTCTAATAAGGCAATCAAAATTAAAGCAAAATATGATGTACAGAATAGTAATTAAGAAGAGCTAACTTGTTTGAGCTCTCTAAAAATGGTCCACTTAGTATTATCTTATTTATTCCTCACGACACCTTCGAAGGTCGCCTCTATTACCCCCATGCAGGTAGTAATGGGGGAGCCAGGCAGCTCAAGGGCCTTGCCAGGGGGCATTTGGAAGGTTACACTGGTATCCGTTTCCTCTTTATCTTTGGAATAAAAAGGAAGCTTGAAACATTTAGGAAAGTTCAAACCTCTGAGGAGGCTCAGCCCATGAGAAGCGTCTCCCCTTGGCACTGCCTAGACTTCCACTTCCAGCTCGGTTCCCACGAAGAGCCAGGTCTTAGGGATTGAGGCCCTTGCAGTCGAACAGACCAGGGCTCCGTCTCAGCCCTGACCCTTCCCAGCCAGTGACCCGCCTGACTCTCTGCTCCTCGGGTACATCTGTAAGGTGGGATGGTGACTGTCCCTCCTTCACAGGGTGACAACGAGGTTTCCACATAATGTGGTTAACACCATGGCAGGGAAGAACATTAGTAACTATAAAAAATGATAAAACTTTGCATCCCACAGAGATTTTTCCTTCTTCTAGACATCTTGAGTCCACTGACCAATGAACTTCAACCAAAATAATCCAATAAACTGCATATAGCAGGCAGTCAATAAACACTGACTCTGTGGGTTGATATGCTACCTGGTGCTGTCTCTCCCATGGGTTTATAACATTATAACTTTTGTACATCTCCTCAAATAGAATGTAAGAACACAAGGTCAGAACCTGTCTTCCAATTCTGAGTCCCCCATTTCATGCAGCATGAGATCAGAGGCTCGACAAATGCTTGCTGAAATACCTACACAGATAGCAAGGCATTGGCTGTGCCTAGGGCACAGGGACCAGGGCACCAGGCATATCTGTGGCACAGCCTCCAGCTGAATTCATTCCTGCAAGAAACACTGCAAAACCAAAGGAATCCACTGGAGGTAACTGAAGCCCTGGGTCACCAGAAGCAATTGCTCCCGACTCTGCAACACCCACCTCTTCTCTCCGCTCTGCCAAGCCGGGGAGTGGACACGTCCCTCTCGGTGATTTGTGATGCCTCCACTGGGACAGAGGAAATGCAGCCACAGCGACCGCGTCTGCGCTGGGACGCATGCAGCAGGCTGGCCTGCGGGAGAGCTGAGGGCTGGCCGAGGAGCCGAGGGCTGGCTCCCCTGGGCACGACGCGCTGACCACGGCAATTCATCATGTTCAAAAACGTGCCCGCGGGAGGGGCCCGGAGAGGAGGCCGGGGAGCAGAAGCCGCAGGTTCTCAGGGAAATTCAGAGCTTGTGATCATTTTTTTTCTTCTCCACCAAGCCTAAAACGATGGTGAGAAGCATCCAATCCACAGGATGCTGTGAGCATGATGCAAAGAGGAGAGCTCATTGTGAACTGAACAGTTCAAACAACCTAAGAAAAAATCAACCTCGCCTATAAGCCAAATTCCCTTTTTCCTGCAAAGTATCTCCTCCCATCCCAGCCCTATCCCACGTTTGAGGCCCAGGTGGCCTTGCCTGGCCACTGAGACCTTGGGCAAATCATTTGTGCCCTCTTGACCAGATCAGGGTGCAGGAAGTTGAAGGATGGGGGAGGCAGTTTCCATACACACACATTTACATGTATAAAAGGGTAGGCAGATGGCAACAGTGCTGAGCTGCTCACACGGTCACCTGACTGGCATTTTGGATGGGTAAAACAAAAAATACAGCAAAACTACCTCTCCGCTGAACCTGTGAGGACCCACACCAAGGAGCTACTTAGAACCTTTCCAAGTCTGTGGATCCACCTCGTCCTGTTTCGGTGGCACTGACAGTTTTCTCTCCGGCACCATCTCCTGGGCACCCAGCCGGAGTCAGCACCCAGAGGTGGCCAGGGAGCCAGTGCTGGAGCAGTCCAATAGATCGCCCCTCCCAAGGAGTGATGGGTGAGGATGAGGGAGGGGGACAAGGGGACAGAGAGGTGAGGAGGGCGAAGAGGAAAAGAGATCTCTGCGAGTAAATCCTTTCTCAATGGCCCTACAAGTGAGAAAGCTGAGATTCGAGGAGGTGAAACAATTGAGCTCCAAGTCCAGCTGCCAGGGAGGAGCAGAGCTGGATTCAAACCCAGGTCTGGTCTGCCTGAGTGAGAAGCCCTCGCTCTCTTTTCCTCCACCCCGCCCCTCCCCACCTGCCCAACGAAGTCAGTGAGAGCCAGTCCCTGAGGGAGCGAAACAAATGAGTACGCCCACCCACGCCACCTGGGCTCCGAAATAACAGGCACACTCAGCAATTTAGCATTTAAAGCTGGATTTCCCTTTGGGCACCTTACTCTCCCCAGCATTTCCATTGTGGGCCTTTTTCTCTATCCTTCGTTTTGCCTAGAAATTCCCAGGCTCCAAAGACCAGTGAAAGCCTCCCTCCTCCAGGAAGTCTTGCTGATTCATCCCTCCCTGCCCCAACTTGAAATTCCCTCTCCACACAATTCACAGCCCACACTAACGGTAATAAAAATATGAACACAGTCACAGCAAGAACAGCTTTCACTGACTTCGCAGTCGATGCCAGGCTCTGTTCTCAATGCCTGAGAGACATAAAGTGCAATCCTTACAACAGCCCCGTGGCAGGAGAGCAGGTCCTGGAGAAGGGATGTGACAGTCCTGTTCACTCCAGTGGAAGCGTGGGGCTGCTGTGCTTGGCTCAGGGCAGCGCATCCCAAGTGTCCAATAAAGGATGGAGACGTGGTGCGGGTATCTTTCTCTTTCTCAGGGCCTGTATGATCTGGAAGGGCCAGTGCCATCACTGCCTTCATAGAGAAAATGAAACTAAGGCCCAGAGAGAGGAAGGTCTTAACCAAGAGAACAGAGTAAATTAGTACAAAGAACCAAACCCAGAGCTCCTCCCTCCAGTCTTTCTTCACCAGACACATCCCCTGAAGCACCCAGCAGGGCTGGGCAGGGAACCATCACTCACTGGACAGGCAGCCTGGGAAATCCCAGCCATCTGGCCTCTGTCCCAGCAAGTCCCCAGCTCTGCACACAAACCCACCACGTGCACGGAGGTTGGGTGCCACCATCTGCACAGACCCTTAATGAGAGGTCTGTGACTTCTTAGTGCCATGGCCAAACTGTTTGCCGGTCCCAGCACATGATCACCTTTGACCTAACCTAACATCAGCCTTTAGCCCCTGGATGGCCTAAATAAATCACCTTGGACTCCTCACATCTGCTCTGTAATAAATAGCTTCCTTGGTCAGGGAAACGCTTTGAAAACTCCTGGCAGCAGGAAAAGAATGGAACAACTCCTGGAGTATTTATTGATTTATAAAGAAAACAATCCTGTCTCGGGCTGCCTTCATGCAACACGACATTTTTGAATGCTCAGGCTCCTGGGAACCTGTGCTACAGAAGCTAGGGATGGTAAGCCCACGGCGAGGGTCTTCCATAAGATGCCAGTGGAGAAGAAGGGGGTCTTTGGGGAAAGCAGAGAAGAAAGGGGATTCCCACTTCACTGAAAGCCCACTAACAATTATTCTTAGTCCCTGGGACCGGTTGGTGCCATAGGACAAAGAGTCAACCAAATCTGCTGGGGCGCCAGGAGCAGGTCCTGTGTGGGCGGAACACTAAACAAAGGCCTCAAAGGCCCTTCCAAATCTTGGGTTTTGTCCTGTGATACTTGGAGAGCAGTAGAGGGCTTGTTGTTGTCTTTAATCTTTACCCAAGGATATTTTTTTTTAATTCTTGATTTTAGAGAGGAAAGGAGAGAAAGAGACTGAGAGAGAGAAACATGGATCTGTTGCCTCTCATACACGCCCTGACCAGAGACTGAACCGGCAACCAGCCGGACCACCTGGCCAGGGCCAGCAGGGGTTTTTAGAGTCAGAATCCAGCTCAGTCCTGGCTCTGCTATTCAGAGGCTGTGCAACCCTGCCTGACGTGTTCCCAGTGTGCGAAAGGGGCCGAATCTCCCTCCACAGTCCGGCTTATACTGGGGTTGAGATAACACTGGGAGTGAGCCCTGAGCCCTGCAGGCACGCAGGCACTCAGTGAATACTAGTTCCCTCCTCCCTCCTAAGGGAGCTTGCAGAATTCCAGGATCCCCTGATCCTAAGACTTGTAAAATTGTTTGGAGTCTCTGATTCTGGTAGAAATAGGGCAAACCAAACATGGACTCAGAAATCTCCTTTGCTGCCTCTCTCAGGAATGCTAAGGCAGGCAATCTCCTTTCTCCCCAACCTTTCAGATAATGCCCGTGTTGTTTTTTATTTTCAAACTTGCAACTTGCCAACGTTCTCTAGGCTGCCCTCCCACCCCCCACCCCCCACTTTTTCTTCAAGTGACAGGTTGAGTTGTTGCTTGAGAAAAAAAAAAAAACAGGCTGAAGTCCACACCCTTCCCTCCAGAAGATAAATTATGTTGGTTTTTGCAGTGAGTGAATTGGAGCAGGAGAAAGATTTCACTAGACTGAAACGTTCTGGGCAGAAGAGGTGACTTGAAGCAGATCTGCCTCGTGTACAGAGGTTCCTGACGCCCTGGATTTCCTGGCTCCTCCCAGGCTCTCAGCGTGGGCAAGGTGATCCTGTGATGCCTCAGAGCACAGGTGGCCGTGGGTGCAGGGGTCCTGCCACCAGCAGCATGCTTGCCCTCTGTCCTCCTGCCGCCCTGGGGAGGAGAGTCGTCAGTGGAGACGGGAAGAAACAAACTGTCCTGTCTCTTTTCAAGAGGAAGAGAGCTTTCAGCAGAAGTGTCTAAGATACCATGAGCGGAAGCAGCAGGCCTGCTTGCACCGAGGAATGTGTCCTGCACGTGGTACGGGAGGCGAGTTTAGGTGGGGCAGGCACACGTTCGATCGCACTGAGTCACTTAGGGGGGAAGTTAGTTCCTCTCCATCTCTTTAAGTTCTTCTCATTATAAAAAAAGAAAACCTCGGTTTGGTGCTAGTACATCTTTAATATTGTCCTACCGCTTCTTAATCATCATTTTCAATGTCAACAACAAAAAAGCCCGCCTTTTAGCAGGCGGCAGAGTCTGCGGGAATGTAATTACTTCTTATTTTTGTTATATTTATTTTCACATCCCCTACTTGTTAAACCAAGTGGTAATGGCTTCCCATTTATTGTAGTGTTATTAAAATTCCTTTAAAATAAATATATGTATGTTTTTTAAGTGGGATGATTTTTTTTTAATTAATAACATTCTGGCTGGTTCACAAATGCAGCAACAACCATAAGGACAAAATACAGAAGACCGAAATTGGAAAAACACTGAATTAACTGGAAAGAACTACGTGGTGTGAAACATTTTTCTTGCTTTCTCAAATTAAATAATATATCTTGTTGCCTTGTTTTCCCAGCTGAAATGAAATCTGGGGCTCTTCCGCTTCCTTATCCTTTTTTTCCCCAAGACTTCCTTAGCAGTAGAGAAGTTTGCAGCTGACGAGAAGTATGACTGTATCATTTTTCTTTCCCTTAGATTCTAGGTGAATGCTTGGAACTAATAAATGCTCATTGTACTCATGTCTTCATTCACCCATTTAGTAAGCCTTTGCAGGCCACCACCCTGCACCCGCTCTGTGCCAGGTGGCACGACATAGTGGTGACCGGGAAAGTCCAGTCGCTGCCTTCCTCTGCCTTATGGGCTGGTCTGGGACACAGAGGGCTGCACAGGCAGCCACAATGCAGTGTCACAAGGCCTGGGGTGGGGGACCGCATGACACCGGAAGCACAGACAGGGAGCCAGGGGAAGCCTGCTGGGCAGGGGTAGCAGAATACCGACTGAGCCAACCAGCTCTAGTGCAGCCAGGATGGAGAGGATCCGGCACCAGCCCTTCCCTGCAAGGGGACCTTGGGCAGGCAGCTTCAGCCCCCAATCTATAGAGTAGGTATAATGACCTTATCTCCTTCTTAATATTATTGAGGATCAAACAAGATGGTGAGTGTAAAATGCTCTGGTACAGTGCCTAGCACATATTTAATGCTCAATAAATGCCAAACAATTTATTTCAGCGTCTTTCATCCATGTGCTATCACACACACATACACTCACGCTCAATTTCTATTTGAAAAGGCAAAGAGAAGTTCCGTATGTTCTTATGGCACACAGCAGGTCCAGGACAGTAATAAGGAGAAATGCTTTCTCACTTCTAATCTGATAACATCGCCTTAAGTGAAACCCAGTCGGAGGAGGGATCCTGGGCTGGGGTACAGTTGAGTGCAAGGTCCAGGACAAATACGTCCAAAAGAAAAAGGGGGGAGGGAGTGTTTCGTAATTGCCAGTGAGGAGAAAATAAAACAGTGGAATAAAGCAAGTCAACGAATATTAGAAGCAGGAAAATGGAGCACATAAACTCTCCTTAGCTTAAAACAGACCTGCAGATCCCACTGAAAATATGAGGAACTAGAGCCAGTACTTATGAGTGTGCACTATTTACAGAAGTTATCACTACTCAGGGAATAAAAATACCACATATTTTTACAATGCGTCCACACTCATGAAGTGGAGTCACATGCACCCAGCCGCACAATGGCCCAGGGAGGCAGGTGCTATTCTTAGCTCCACTTTATAAATGGAAATGCTGAAGCCTGGAGATAGGAGTGGATTTGCCCAAGGTCACCCAGTGATTAAGTGGGCGTGTCAGGGGTCAACCCCAGGCCTCCTTACTCTCGGCCTGGGAACCCTCTGGAAGAGCAGTCAGCAAACTTTTCAGCAAAGGCCAGACAGTAAACACTGCAGGCCGGTGGGCCATGCCGTCTCTGCCATTGATGACACAGAAACAGCAGGGGCGGCTGTGTTTACATGAGAACTGGAATCTGAATTTCACGTAATTTTCATTTGTCATAAAATATTATTCTTTTGATTTTTTACAACCTTTTTTTTTAAATGCAAGAACTATCCCTAGTAGGTAGACCATTCAAAAACAGACAGCAGGCCAGGTTTGGCCTACAGATGGAAGTTTGCCAGGCCTGTGGTAGAACATCGCAGACGTGAACAAGGTGCAGCCCCTGCACTCACAGGCCTGGGAGAGAAGGAGGCATAGCCAATTCCACTCCTAGAGAATTCGTTTCAGTTCAAGTTCAATCACTGCATTACAACCTCCACACACTTGCCGTAACTGCAGGAAATTGCTATTATTTCATTGTTTTTTTTCCCTACTGACTCACTTTTTGACTTAAATAATCTCTTTTTTAATGTTATAATACCCTTTTATCAATGAAAAACCCATGTTACTTGACAGAAATAGAAGCTGAACATAAATAATAACAATATAACTAAATGATTACTATTAAAATTCTAGCTACCTACAGCCACCTGCCTAACACTCTGAGCCTAAGGTCTGCTCTGCCCTATGCCTTTATTTGAAAAAAAAAAAGAAGAAGAAGAAACTGGCACATGGCTAAAAGGTGTTCGAGTCATAGCAGCACCAACGTGAGACCCGCTTCCTGACGTAGTCGGAAACGCTGAAGAGGAAACAACTTTCTCACCCCCTGCTTCCGCTCCTCATCTTTGTTGATGTAAAACCACCTTCCCAGCCACCAGGCTCAGGAAGCCCGCATTCCGGGAACTGCACGAGCAGGAGAGAAACATCTGGACAGAGTGCAGGACAAAACTTGAGGGCGCTTGTGGCCATTCAGTAGGACTTTGGATAACATCTAGGGTTTCGTCAGACGTGGAACTCAGGAAGAACATTCCAGGCTGCCTGAATAAGAGAGTGAATGGAGATGAGATGAAAAAGAGGTGTGGCTTCTAAACTGTGAGTGGCTGGGATACCACGAACAGGTTTTAGATACAACCCTTCTGTTTCCCCAAGTGTTCCCCGAGACAGCGGGTGCTCAGGTTCTATTTCTAGGCTCTTCTGTGTGAGAGAGACCAGGAGCTGTGGTCCAAGCTCTCTAGAGAAAGCCCATGGGTCAGGCAGAATGATCAGGACCGGTGTCTCTTGATTTTTGTACCACTGAGGGCCCATTTGCCTGCCTAGCTACATAATATTTCAAATACTAAACTGCAGATTTAAGCCTTGATGATTGTCCTGTTTCTTAACCAATGACATGCATTCTCCCCAGCCACCATGGCAGACTGCCGCTGACCACACTGAGTTGCTGGAATTCCAGGAGAAAATGAGGGTGGTCTCATTTGGGTGGTTGCAGTGAGGACCCCTGGTGTCGAACCAAGTGCCAGACGCCACTGCCCTGCTCTGACCCCACCCACACTGTACAAGTTCAGGGCCACCAACTGTGCTACACTGCACAGAACTGGTAAGGGAATGGGAATAGAACAGCCTTGAAGGTAATTTTTGAAAAGAAAGAATAGAGCATCATATGCTCCGTTGCTTGCTTTCACCTTTATTTGGAAACCCATACATAAATATGGGAACTGCTCTTCCTTTATGGTCGGCGGTGGAATCACAGAGGAGCAAATGAAGTTTGCGGGAGCTGCCTCCCACCTGCAGGGCTCCCAGAGTGTTCGATAACTCGATAACTCACAACGGGTTGGTGCATAACAGTGTAAAGCAACGTGGCTGCAAAGCGGCTGCAGAAAATGCCCAGCAGGGTGCCTCCCAGGAGCTCTGAGGACTAGCAGGACAGCCCCTGGCAAATCATCAGAGAAACAAGGCCCATCCCTGCACCTCCTCAGCAACAGTCACCCACCCCTTGCCAGGCAACAGAGGGCTTCAAGGCTTGCAGGGGGCTCCCCTTACCTCATTCCACGCTCACAATCTCCTGGGAGAGAGTGGGAGAGACAGCTGAGACGCTGTGTCTGATGTGAGATGACCCAGAACTCCCACTGCCTAAAATGACCCCTCCTCATCCCACCCACCGGCTGGCATTCACAGCTTCCTCCTTTGGTATGTAAGACTCTCTCACAGAAGAACAGAAACGTGACAAAGTCATCGTGACTTTTCCATGTTCTAGCAAGCACGCCCAAACCTGTGTTAGCCTCTAACTCCGCCGGTCTCCCCTCCCTTCCCCCTCCCTGAACAGCTCCGCGGCCCTCCCCCAGCGTGGCCTCCACTTTTCTCTCCAGCTTTGCTCCTCATCGCTCCCTTGCATACCCTCGGCCTTCTCAGGGCTCCACTAGACACTCATCTCCAAAGACTGAAGTCCATCCCCACCAGGAGTCAAGTCCCTCTGGGGTGTGCCCAGGGCCCCCCTTCCCTCTCCATGGCACTCTACCTCCCATCCCCATGTTACAGGCTATCAGTCCCCAGACGATGAATTCTGTTTGGGTGGGGGGTGTGCCAACTTCCCCACCATTCCCGGTGCTAAACTCGGTACCTGCGCCAGTGGAGAGTGTCAAAGATTGTCACCCGAATGAATAAATCACTCATTAAATGAGCAAGTGAGCACAGGCTTGAGAGTCAGGTATAACTGGCTTCAAACCCTGACCCTACGAGTCTGTCGTCTTTAGAGTGGCCCATGTGATCACGCATGACTCAAGCTTCCCAAGCCCCCACTTCATCATCTGTAACATCTGTGAGAGAGCCAGAATGCCCCGGTCGGGGTGGTCAGGAGGATTCAATGACACCACGCATGCTCAGCGCGTAGCACAGCCCTGGAACAAGCAGAGCAGTCACCAGAGCACCCCAGAGCTGCAGACCTGGAGCCTCAGCGCTGTGCCGGGCACCTCACTGGGCACTGAGGATGCTGCAGTCCCTACAACACATTCCCTGCATTGCGTTTGAATTATCCGTGTCCCATCTACCCTATTAATGGTGTTGCCGTTTATTCAGCACTTACTACAATAATAAATGAGCACATGGCTTGAGCTACACAGTTAATATTATCTCCTGTGATGTTCGCAATAACCCTAGAAATTAGGCACGTTTGGTAGATCAGAAAACAAGGCCCAAAAGAGTCATTTAACCTGCCAAAGGTCATATGGCTCACGAGGGGTCAGACACTTGGACACACGTATCTGACTCCAAAGACTGATCTCTTAACCTCAATACCAAGTTCTCTTCTTGTCTCCAAGAACTTGTCATTGACCTTTTCCCATCCTCATGCTGACCTGTGTCACAAGGGAAACACTTTAGGTTATCCTAAACGTCTATAAAACACAATTTGTGTATGAGCGCTGAGGTCCCTGGGGGTAGGATGGGTACCAGTAAGTGGGGTTGGGGCAAGAGCTAATGAGTGGGGAAGGAAGGGGTAAAGCAGGGTAACCAGTTTTCAGGTCAGCTCTTCCCCAGGCAACTACCGGCCTAGTGCAAGGTGCTGACTGAATGAATAACTAGGAAGGGAAGACCCAAGGAAGCACCAGGTTAGAGACCTGAGTGGCCAAAAGAAACTTAGCAACTCAAGGAACCAGGAAGGTGGACCGGATGAAAACTGAAACAGAGAAGAATGGACGCTGAGCCTCCGTGAGCACAGCTGGCCCTACCCCATCTTGCACACTCATCTCCTCGTTTGCCGTTAGGAGAACCTTGCTGCAGGCCAGTCATCGCAAACACAGGCTGCAGAACACACCTGCCAAGCTTGCTGGACCACTGAGAGCCTCCAGGAAGACTCTGAAAGCAATTAAAGAAGGTATATTTTGAGGATGACTTTTAAAATTTATTTCTTGCAGGGTTAGAACTGTCATGTGATAGGAAGTGCACCAGCCACCTGTTCAAGAAGCCGGGTTTGCACCCTCGCTTTGCTTCCTGGGCAAACCGCTGGGCCCCCTGGAGCCTGTCCTCCCTCCTGGATGTCAGCGGTGTGAACGCCCACCAGGCAGGGGTGGCCCAGGTGCTAACTGTGTAGATGTACACATTAGCTCCCGTACAGGTGTGTTATCGTGTCTGAGGTTTCCACAGCTGTGTTTTGTTACATTTGTTACATATAAATAATAAATCTTCTCCAGTAGTCCTCCTAACAGAAGATGGGCAGCGTGAGTCACCATAAATGCCCAGGCTTTGGGGTCAGACAGATCTGCCTTTCAGTCACAACTCTGTCCTTTTGTAACTGAGGAAGGTGAGCTGCTGGGCCTCTCTGTGTATCTTCAAAGCAGACGTGATAACACTTTCTCATTTCCCTTCTTTAGAGTGGAGATGATACTCTTATTAAGTAGATAAAACATATTAATTGCCTACCATGTGCAGTAATTTTTTATCAAGGCACTTACATAAAAGAGTTTATGTAAGAGTCTTTGAGTCAACTTTGTTCCATCCTTATTAAATTTCAAACTTTGCAGGACAGAGAGTCACTCTGGAAGCAACCGTGCTGTCACCCAAGGGGTGCACTGGGGACCTGAGATCTTCTCCCCCTGTTCCCTAAATGAAGGACAACAATGAGTTCTCTGTTCCCGGGGCACGTGCCTTTTTGACGCACTAATAACCCAGGCCCTGGAAATTCAGGTCAGGTATTTTGGGGGAAACTGAAGAAACTGCCATCAGCCTTTTGGGAACCCCATGTTAGATGGTAAGCTTTTCAAACAAATACAGACCGTTTGCTTCTGAAATTCAGGAGAAACCTGTCTTTCAAGAGGGCCAGCAGCCAGGACCCCAGAAGAGAAGGGAGAAATGACATTGTGTTTTTATCTTGCTTTGTTGGCTTTGGGAAGTGGCCGGGAATCTCAAAGTCTCAGACCTCCAGCCTCGCCGTCAACTGTCAACTGGCTGCTCAGAGGCACAAGCCCTGGGGTCTCTGAGGGACCTGAGGCCTGAGACGCTACCAGGAGGGAAGAACTGAGACAGCCCCCAGGACATGCAGGTCCCAGACACAGACTAGGAATCATGATGAGAGAGGGGTGTGGTGGCACTAACAACAGCAACAATGGGGCACTTTCTCTGTGCCGCGCGCTGTGCTAAGAGCTCTGTGTGCATGACCACACAACATGCCAACGACACAGGTGCTGTTATCGTTCCCACTTTACGGGTAAGGAAATCGAGGTTCGGAGACGTTAACTAACTTTGCCAAAGTCACACATTAGTGAGTAGGGGAGCCAGAATTTGAACGCCGGCACCCACATTCTTAGCCACTGTGACCGACTGCCTGTGTGTGCAACAAATGAGTGAGGATTCACCTCCTGAGTAGGTTTGCTCCCAGAGCCAGTTACACCAAAGATCTCTTGAATACTACCGCATGTGCAGGAGAAGCGCCTAGAGGCTCCACTCCTCCTAAGAGACTTGACTTTCCTCTGCACTCCCCTCACCGAGTGATCACCCAGGAGTAGCACCTGCTTTCACACCCTCAACAACACAGGCCTTACCCATCTTACAAGACAGTCCCTTCACCTTTTAAGAGCTTTGGCCATCAGAAGTTCTATACTGAACTAAAGTATGTCTCCCTAAGACGTCTACCCACTGGTTATTTCTGTCCTTTGGGATGATAGAGCAAACTCAACACTTCTTTCGCCCAACGGTCCTCTTTGGAACTTTGAAGACAACAATTATGGTCCCTTCAGATATATTACCCCTACCTCCTCACACCCCACCCCACCCCCCCACACACACAAATTAAGGCATTTATTTACTTCTTCACATTCTCAGTAAACACTGCCTGAATACCTGCCACAGACCAAACACTGGTCAATCCATGTGCTGAGCAGACCAGGGAGCTTAAGTTCTAGGAGAGAAAACAAAATACACACAAGTGACTCTATTACCAGATACAAAACTGTGACACTAAAAATACCTGGAAGAGTGCCGTACGGGTTCAGAGGAGAGATCTTTTCCAGCTGGGTCATGTGTGAAGACGACAAGAGGAGAGGTATTAGAGCCTGGTCTTGAAAACATATCACTGACCACCGGCTGTCACAAAGAACTTGGTGCTCAGAGGGGCATGGGTGGTGTAATAATGAGCGTGCTGGGCTTGGAATGGACCTGCAATGCTGTGGCTGTCTCTCCCTGCACCTGGTCTTCCTCATCTGTACACTACAATGGAACTGGTACCACCTGCCCTGACCATCCCGCGTTTCCATACAGATTGGGGGCAGGGGCTTTGAAATATGATAATGAGAGGAAAATGCCCTGGTGTGCATGGAGTTCTTGAACCCCATTTTCCTACCTGAAGACCACTCTGACACTCACACAGTGTGTTGAGAATTGGAGGAATCAGAAGACACATGCTTTGGTGAGAGCCCCCAACACAAGCAGAGGGAAAAGACAGAAAACTGACTTGCTGGCTCGAAGCCACATGGCCTAAGTGTGAGTCAAGGCAACCAAGGAACAACCCCAGTTCCTCGGCACCATCTCATTACGGAATAATCCTGTAAGACGTGATCAAAGAAAGGATCAGCAGCTCAAACACGTTATCAGCCACCTAAGCATTTGGAGGAGAAGGCCCACTGAGAGATTAAGACACTTAGGACGTGCCTGAGAGGTTTTCCTGCAGTTAGAGCTTCACTAATTGATATCGCAGCCTCAGCAACCACTCCCCCTGGCTCGCTATTACCACCACCTGGGAGAGTAGAGCCGGTCCTCGCGCTCTCGCGGGCACAACGCAGAGAGCTGTGGCAGGTGCGCTGGGAGAGGCGCTGCAAGGTCCCATGAGACACCCTTTCGCCTCTAATTGTCATACACAGATACGCTCTTGGGTGAGATACAAGTTCCACGTCCACAGAGTCTATCAACCGTCAAGAGGCATTCAGGGGACACTGTGTGAATCGGGGCTCTCACAGGTGTAAAGGGAAGCGAGGTCCAACTGGCTTAAGTGCAAAACAAGTTAATTGATCCACTTAACTAAAAAGGCTGGCTGGATGCAGGTGCGCAGGCAGTGTCGTCGGGAAGCTGGCTGTCTCCTGCTCTCGTGAGGGCCTCGCTGTTGGTACCGTCCTTCCGGTTTTGTCTTGGTGGGGGACGGGGAGAATGAGTTCTATTTCTATCCTCAAAGCACAAAGCCTAATGAACTGTGATTGGATGGATATGGGTTGTATGCCTATTCCTGAGCAAGTCCCTGTTCAGGGGCTGGGGTGTATGGATTAAGCAGCCCTCTGTCAGGCCCTCCCATGTGGGGATCTCGGGCTAAGCCCACCCAGGCCACCTAAACTGACAGCGGATGAGGTGAGGGGTGTCCCTCGAGGAAAATCCAGATGCTGTTACCAGGAGAATGAGGAACGGGTGCCAGATGAGCAAAAACAATATATAGTGCATTCTCAAAACTCTACTGCTAGAAATCCAATGGGGACATCTACAATGAGACCGTCATTTTTGTCATCAAGGACACTATTCTTCAGTTGAGAGGAAGTTGCCACATGCGAAATTAATAGGAAGCCAAGCCGATTGTAAGAAATAACCTGAAGTGTACAGCGTAAGTCCGGAAAATGACATGAGGGGCTAAAAGTGCAGGCGTGGGACTACCCCCCAGTGGCACCAGTTACCTGCTAGAACTGAGCAAGATGCTTGACGGAGGGGCCTTACACATCAGTCCTCTGCAACCTGGAGCGCGTGATGGACTCTCCACGGGTTACTGTGATAATTCAACGAGAAAGCGCATCAAAAAGAATGAAGCATAGGGCATGTCACATAGTAAATAAATCCGGGAGGATTTCGCTCATTCGTCTCAGGCTCACTGTGTGCGGAGAACTACCATAGGCGCTGACAGCACAGTGCAGGAGAGGGGCTCCCGTTACTGTGCGGCACACACCCGGAAGTGAAAAAAGTGAATATGCAAATGAGCAAAAAAATGTTCGATAAGGATCATTGCTATAAAAAATAAATGAAACAAAATGAATGGCAGTGGGGAGGCAGAGGTGGTTTGGAGAGGGTGGTCAGGGAAGGCTTTCCTGAGGAGGGGACACTGACTGAGATAGGAAGAACTGAGACAGGCTAATTATGTAAAGATCTGAGCTCAAAGACGAGTGAAAAAACCTGCAGTTTGGTGAAATAAGGGGACAGTGGCATGAGGTATGGTCAGGGAGGGAGGTCAGGGCTGAGCACACAAGTCTGGGGTGAGGAACTGTGTTTTATTCTGTGGGTGAAGGGAAGTCAATGCAAAGACTTGATATTTTAGCGGTTACTCTGGCTACTGTGCGAAGAACGGACTGTGTGTAGGGTATAAAAGTAGAAGTAAGGGCTCGAGAAGAAAAATGCTTGGTGGAAGAAAGGAAGAGGAAAACTAACAGCGGGTCCCTGCGGGAAGCATGAGGAGAGATGGAGAGACAGGCCAAACGTGAGCCAGCGCAGGGAGCCGCGAGCGCAGCGCAGGGCGGGCAGGGGTGGGAGCCCCTCCGCGGCGCCTCGGCCTCCTGGCTGCAAAGAAGTCATTTGTATCTGACAAGCCCTCCTGCTGAGAATAACTACAAAAACTGGAACAAAAATAAAATCAGGTCTTTGAAGGCCATGGGGAGCAACAAGGCAGCCATGACTTGAAGGGCCACAGGAAAGGAAAACATATTGAATTAGGTCCTAAATCAGTGCTTTCTTCACTTGGGGCATTTCCGGATTGCTGTTGCAGAACAAAAAGTCGAAACAGGAAGCAGTGGT
Organism: Tonatia bakeri; assembly: GCA_004024845.1. Classification (NCBI taxonomy): domain Eukaryota; kingdom Metazoa; phylum Chordata; class Mammalia; order Chiroptera; family Phyllostomidae; genus Tonatia; species Tonatia bakeri. The sequence continues at coordinate 7,809 of PVIA01007324.1, read as the reverse complement.
CTAGGGCTTATAGCAGTGTCACTGGGCTTGAAGGACAAGTTTAAAAAAAAAAAAATTGAAAAGTTACTGGCAGCCAGAAACGGAGGAGCCAGTATCCAGAGAAAAAGGAACCACAGAGAAGGGAGCCCAGTACTCCCCGCACCCGACTGCGCAATCTCCCCACAGGGCATTTGCCAAGTTCTCGGATGCACATGTTTGTGGCGAGAGTCTAGGAAGCCAGGCAAACGCGGGTCACCTCCTCTAGGAGGTGGGACTAACTTTCCTCTCCTTGACTGACAACTGGACTTAGCGACTCTGCAGTGGAGAAAGCTGCCAGCTACCACCATAACCAGGTGATCAAGGTCAACATCCACGGGGATAAATCATGGGGCTAACAGTCACCCGCAGATATCACGTGACAAGAGGGGCACTTCTCTGTTGTGAGATTCTTCCCAAAGTTCATAACCTATGTTTAATCATGAGGAAAAAATCATATGAACCCAAATTGAGTGATGTCCTACAAAATGCCCATTCCAGCATTCTTCAAAACTGTTAAAGTCATGAAAAACAAGGAAAGACTGAGAATCTTTCAAGATTCAGAGACTAAAAAGACTGATGCCTAAATGTTATGTCCCATCCTCGACTGGATCCTGGAACTGCAGGAGAATGATAAGGGAACAACTGGAGAAATCAAAATAAAGTCTACAGTTCAGCTAAAGGTAATATTGCCTCCTTAGTTTCATTATGTAAGATGTTAAAATTAGGGGAAACTGGGTGAAGGGCACAAGGGAAGTTTCCTGCATATCTAAAATAATAATAATAATAAACAACAGTAATCAGGGGTACTTCAGGGAGGGTGATCTGGGAAGGCTTCGTTACAAAAATAAAATAAAGATTCTTTTTGGCAAAGCAGCTGCTGAGAGGTGAAAAAGCTAAGCAATGATTTTAATAGTCCCATAGAGTTGGGGAAACAAATGTTGGGGTTTGGAGCGGATCTAAGGGACGGTACTGGCTTTCAGTTGAGACACTGAGGGTTGAAGCCTAAGGAGTAAGACCAATCAAAACCAGACACCCCTCATGAAGTCTCAAATCACCTCAGTCCATGGTTGGATCAAGGTAGTCTGTCCATCCTCTGCCAGCCAGGTGGAGATTTAATCCTTTCTAAAGGATAGCATGATTCAGAGCCACTCAGATTTTTTTATATTCAATTTAAGGTACCAGGCATGCCAGTACAGACACAATGACCTAAATCCAATAAAATAAAATGTCAGGCAGTGGAAACATTCCCACAGATAGCCCAGGCTCTAGAATTATCAGGCAGGAATATAAAATAATTATATTAATGTGTTCCAGAAAATAGATGAAAAGATGGAGAATTTCTTCAGAGAATCTATTTTTTTAAAGAAAAGAGAAGCCAGTGGAAATGCTAGCCTGAAAATTGAATTAATTGAAATGAATTCAATAGGTAAGTGTAAAACCAGATTAAACACAGCAGAAGAGCAGATGAGTCAGAAGCGAAGAAAAGATCCAGCTCGATGCCCGAATGGAGTGGGGCAAAGAATAGAAAATGCAGAAATGAGCGTAAGCGACAGGGGAACACGATGAGAAAGTCTCACGTATGTGAGGTTGGGATTGCGGATGAAGAGTGAAGAACAATAACTAAAGAAATACTATTGATTAAATACATCAAGATACAAATTCAAAAAGCTCTATGAGCCCCAAGCAGAATATTCATGAAGAGAACCAAACCTGGTCAGCGTGGCAGGCTGAAGAGGGTCGAGGCTGAAGGGGGTCGAGGCTGAAGGGGGTCGAGGCCGCCCGGGGCGGTAGGCGGGCCAGAGGACCCGCAGGGGGGGTCCGCTGCAGAGGGACTGGGCGCTGCAGGAAGGAGAAGACCCTCTGCGGCGTTAGAAGAAAGGAAACCAAAAGCTTAGAAATATTCATTTTTTTAATGTGAAAGATCAATGTTAGATGCTAGATCAAGGTTCGGAGGAAGAAAGGGATATTGATACCATTGGGTTGAAATGGAGATGAAAACAGCAAAGGGTTTTCTCTAGTCGTTAAAACAGAGAAGCCAAAACAGAAAACATAAATTTCTGCTACACGTGTTCGGCTGGACCACTTCTCCCCTCCACGGAATACTGAAGAAGTTGGATGAGTTCTGTTTTTAAATATGTGTGAAGTAAATGATGCTCTTGCTCTAAGCTATTTTTAGGAGAAAAATTTAATTGAACAATTTTGAACAAGGAGCACACATAAATGTGTTTGGAGAATTGTTATAAAGCACAAAAATATGGAAACATTATTATCTTAAAACTTGACTCTTCAACCGAACAACACAATTTGTATATGTTTTGTGACTGTATGACACAGGCCACTGACAGGACCAATTCAATCAGTAACAGGCAGCCTGGTGAGAAAATGCCTATGGAGAAATTTTAGGGTAAAATTTTCTGTTATTCAATCTTTCCTACTTAGTTCTAAAATAAATTGTGTTTGATTCTTTCAAAAAAAGAAAAAGAAAACCAAACCTAGGCACATCCATATAAAACTGATGAAAAACAATAGCCAAGTGCTGGAAACAGCCTAAGTGCCCAAAAGTACCATAAATGAGTGGATCAAAAAACTGTGGTACATTTACACAGTGGAACACTATGCAGCAGAGAGAAAGAAGGAGCTCCTACCCTTCACAACAGCATGGATGGAGCTGGAGAGCATTATGCTAAGTGAAATAAACCAGGCAGTGAAAGACAAATACCATATGATCTCACCTATAAGTGGAATCTAATCAACAAAACAAACAAGCAAGCACAATAGAACCAGAGACATTGAAATAAAGAACAAACTGACAGTGACCTGAGGGGAGGTGGGAGAGGGTTATCGGGGGGTGGGGGAAGAGGGGAAGGGTCAGGTCAAGGAATATGTATAAAGGACCCACGGACAAAGGCGACACTGGGAGAGGAGGGTTGAATGTAGGAGGTGGGGGGTGGGTAGGGCAGAGGAGAGTAATGGAGGTAAAAATGGGGACAACTGTAACTGAAAAACAGTAAAATCTTTTTAAAAAAAACAAAGACAGTAAAATATTAATAACCACCAGGAAAAAAGGATGCATTGCCTTTAAAGTATCAGACATAAGACTTGTAGCTGACTTTTCAAAGATATAATAAGGCAGAAAAAAATGGAATGGCACTGTTTTTTTAGCACCAAATTTTTTATTGCATATAAGTCTATATACACTGAACCTTTTAATTGCAAAAAATGATAAGAATCAATAAACAACACTAAGAGTTGATGAATACATAAGAATATATTATATTGTATCTATTTCATAAAAATGAGGGTTACATTCTTAGTCACACAATCCAAACTGCTGTTTCTGTTTATTAAATACAACTATCTTGGTCTCAAAAAATTCATGCAGCTTTGAAAGGGGCTTAACTTATAATCAGGATTACTTTCTGGCTTGAAAAAAATCTGTTTCAAAAATATAAAGCACTGTAGATTGGCATGAAAGATTAGGTTAATTGAGACATTTCTGTGTAATCTGCTACTAGTTGAAGAACCTGAAACCTGAGTAATAATATATATTTATCTCAATATGGGTTATGATGTCTTTATACAAACAAAATATAACAATCCTTCATATCATTGCAATATGCCACAATACATATTGCATATATTCTTATATCTTCTGATGAAAACACACTAGGAAGCAAGGCATAAAATAAAAAAATAAAAAAGGATGAATTTCAAATCCATTGTTTCTTAAAAATATACTCATGTTTAATACAATATATATTTTAATTGATTAGCCTACTCCAACTATAGTTCCACAATCCAATGATAGAGGTCCTAACTTTATAAATTTTTGAGATGTTTTTACAACCATTTTTGTTTCTCAATTACAGTTGACATACAATATTAGTTTTGTATACACACAGTGATTGCACATTGTATAACTTACCCCAGTATACACCCAGTGCTTAGACATTATATAACTTAGTGATCATCCAGCTAAATCTCACCCATCTGACACCACACATAGTTATTAGAATATTGTTGACTATATTCTCTACGCTGTACTTTACATCCCCCTGGCTATTCTGTAACTACCAATTTGTACCTCTTAATCCCTTCACCTTTTTTCACCCATCCTCCCACACCCCACTCCTGTCTGGCAACTGTCAAAATGTTCTCTGTATCTAGGAGTCTGTTTCTGTTCTGTTTTTTCACTTATTTTGATTTTTCGATTCAATTTTTGATAGATATGTATTTATTGCCATTTTATTGTTCCTAATTTTATGGGGTGTTTTTCTTCTTAAAAAAGACTCTTTAACATTTCACGTTATATTAGTTTGGTGGTGATGAACTCCTTTAGCTTTTTCTTGTCTGGGAAACTCTTTATATGTCCTTTGATTCTAAATGATAGCTTTGCTGGGTAGAGCAATCTTGATTGTAGGGCCTTGCTTTTCATCACTTTGAATATTTCTTGCCAATCCCTTCTGACCTGCAGGGTTTCTTTTGAGAAATCAGCCAACAGTTTTATAGGAACTCCCTTGTAGATAACTGTTTTTCTCTTGCTGCTTTTAAGATTCTCTCTTTGTCTTTAACCTTTGGCATTTTAATTATGATGTGTCTTGGTGTGGTTTCATCTTGTGTGAAACTCTCTGTACTTCCTAGACTTGTATGTCTATTTCTTTCATGAGGTTAGGAAAGTTTTCTCTCACTATTTTTTCCAACAGGTTTTCAAATTCTTGCTCTACCTCTTCTCCTCTGGCACCCCCATGTTACAAATGTTGGTGCACTTGAAGTTGTCCCAGAGGCTCCTTACACTATGTTTATTTTTTTTTTTCTTTTTTCTTTCTGATGTTCTGATTGGGTGTTTTTTGCTTCCTTATGTTCCAAATCACTGCTTTGCTTCTTGGCTTTATCTTCTCTACCGTTGACTCCCTCTAATTTGCTCTTCAGTTAGTATATCTTCCATTTCTGACTTTTTTTTTATGGTTTCCATGTCCTTTTTATGTTCTTGGAGTTGTCGCTAAGTTCATTGAACATCCTTACAACCATTTTTTAAATTCTGTTAGTTTGCTTCCCTCCATTTCAGTTGCTTCTTTTTCTTATTCCTTCACTTGGAACCTGTGTCTTTGCCTCCTCATTTTGGCTGCTTCTCTGTGCTTGTTTCTATGTATTAGGTAGGCCTGCTATGCCTCCCAGGCTTGATAGTGTGGTCTAATGTAGTAGTTCTCCTGTAGAGTCCAGTGGCACAGTTTCCTTATTCACCTAAGCTGGCCATTCCAGGTGCACCCCTCAAGTGGACTGTGTACATTCTCCTACTATAGTTGAGTTTTGATTGCTGTTGGCATTCAATGTGAGGGATTTACCCCCAAGTCAATTGGCTACAAGAACTTGTTGGGACAACTGTGGAAGATCAGCCATACAGAGTACCCCCCAACTCCAGCAGGACTTACTTCAGCAGCACTCTGGTGTCCACTAAGTCTGTCCCTCGAGTGTGTCACTTATGGAGGTGATTGGGGAATGCTTCAATGTGGTCTGAAGCTGTCCATTGGGTGCACAGGCTCTGGGGCCTCCAGGGAGGTACAGGCTAAGGTCAGCTGTCACCTGTGATCAGCCCAGGGCCTCCTGGCATTAACTACAAAGCAATAGGCAGATGGCTGCTACTTGTGCTGGGTGAGAAGGTACCCAGAAAAGGCCAAGTTGCAAACCAAGGCCACTGTCACTAGTGTAAGGCCTGAAGCCACTTAGTGAGAGGTATGGAGCATGCTACTTGTTCAAGATTTTAGAAAAGTTTGAAGCATGAGCCAAGACATACCATTTGTATGGAGAAGTTACTAGAATGAGCCTGTGTAGGCCCACAAGTTGGGTGGGGGTGTCTCAGGGAATCACCAGGGTCTAATGAACAGTCATAGCCAGGTTGATGGAGACTCAGATATAGTGCCTGCCTGCTGGCTCTGTGGGGAGGACTCAGTAAAGGAACAATGGCCTCTGCCAGCACTTCTGTCTGGGAGAAAGCTGCCCCTCCAGCTCTTGCCCTGATGCCAGACAATTCAATTCCTCCCCCCAGTGCTGGAGCTCAGAGGGAATGATTCCGAGTAAGTCCATGACTGGGACTCCAGAAGCCCTCCAACTCACCCAGTCACAATCCTTGCTTGTTTTACAGCCAAAAGTTATGGGGACTTCTATTCCTGATACTGGAACCCTGGGCTGGGAGCCATGTGTGGGGCTGGAACCCCTTGCTCCTCAGTGGGAGACAACCACAACTGAGATATCTTTATCTGCCACACGTGGATGTGGGGCAGCCTGTTCTGTATCTCTGCCCCTCCTAGCAGTCTCAGTGTGGCTTCTTCTTTATATCCTTGGTTGAGGACTTCCATTCAGCTAGATTTTAGGCAGTTCTGAATGATGGTTGTTCTGTGGTTAAGTTATAATTTTGATGTGGTTGTAGGAGCTTCAAGTACTGTTTTTACCTACACCTCCATCTTGACTGGAAACCTTGGAATGACACAATTAAAAAGTACATTTCAACCACATTCCTCTATGGATCTCATATTTTAACTAAAAAGTATTTTGAACTGAATAATATTGAAAACATACAACTTATGGTATGTAGCTACAGTAAAGCCAAGGAGAAAATACAATTATATATATATATATATATATATATATATATATATATCCTTTATATTATATATACACAAAGAATATATAAATTTTTGTGTATATATAGAGAGAGAGAATATATAAATACAAAGATTATATATATGTAAAATATATAATCTTTGTATTTATATATTCTCTGTGTATATATATTCTCTGTATATGTATATTCAAGGTTAAAAATCAATTATCTGAGCACCCATTCCAAAAATCCAGAAAAAAAGACAAGCAAATCAATCAGCCCACCCAAAGAAATTCATAAGTTGAGAAAAAAAAGAAATAGAAAATAAATTTATGATATAGAAAAAACTTTTTAAATAGTTATTAGAAATGACCAATAAAATGGCTAATCCCCTAGAAAAAATAATTAATAAAGCACAAATTACTAATACGACAATAAAGAAGATATCACTACAGACTCTATAAACTAATAAGATAAGAGGATTATAGCAATTTTATGCAAATACATATGGAAACTTATATTAAATGCATAGAAAAAATGCAATTTACTAAAACCAACACAAGAAGAATACCCGATCATAGTAGTCCTATATCTTTTAAATAAATTGAATTTATAAATAAAAACTTTCCACTAAGTAATGCCCAGGCCCAGATGGCTTCACCAATGAATACTTCCAAACATTTAAAAAAAGAAATAACTACAATCCTATATAGACATTTCTAAGGAATAGAAAAGAAAAAATATTCACAGCTTGTTAATGAAGCTTCTACAATCTTAAAACCAAAACCTAAAAGGGCTTCTTAAAAAGAAAAGTTACAGGTCAGCCCCACTCATGAACAAAGATAATTTCATTTAGTCAAAAACAATTAAAATAGATGTAATAAAAATTAAATAGGAGGCACCTTCAGTGGATAACGACTGGGAGGGAAGATGGGGCAGGCTCCTACAGTGCTCATGATGTTCTGTATCGTGACATGGATGCATGCATTTTATAAGTCATTGACCGAAGTGGAGGCACTTCATGTGTGTGTATTTCTATTTTAAAGACGCAGTACAGGAACCTCTTTCTGTCACCTCCTCCCTTCCAGCAAAACTGATTACGCACTTCTCGTGCTTCATGTGTGTAGTTCCTAACACAGAAGGTACTTAATAAATATATGTTAAAAACTGAACAAACCTCAGCCCAAGGTCAG